>SRPU01000169.1:0-28656 GCA_018360185.1 Claviceps lovelessii
AAAAAAAAAAAAAAAAAAAAAAAAAAAAAAAAAAAAAAAAAGCTAAAAATAAAAAAAAGGGTAGCTTTTATAATTATTTTTTTTTATATAACTAATAGTTAGCTAGCAGTTAGTCTATTAATAGCTAGCTATTAGCTAATATAACTAATACTATAAAGGTATAAAAGCTAGTAAAAGGTTTTTAATAAAGAGGCAGTAGCCTAAGAGAAATAGTAAGGGACTAATATAGTACTTAATATAAGTTACTAAAGTAACTTATAATAATATATAAACTACTTCTAAGGGTAATTTATTACTTTACTATATCTCTACTAATTTACTTTAATTCTTATTTTATAATATATACTTTTCTATAATACTAGTTAAGTTTAGCTAGTGGTATATATTTATATATAGTTAAAACTAGCGTAGGGCCACTCTAGCTTTATAGCGAATACTATTATAGTTATATATAGGTTTTCCTCCCTACTCTAGGGTTTTTCCTATATAGTTTTAGTAGCAGAGGTACTAGCTATTAGGCTTAGCCTAACTAGAGTATTAATAATAATATTTAATATTATAAGCTTAAAACTATTCTATAGTAACTTATACTAAAAGAAAGTAATACTAATATAGCTACCCCCTAAGGAAAATGCTAAGGTTTATAAGGTAGAATAAATTATAACTTATAAATATAAAAGTAAGTAATAAAAATACCTAGTAAAGTAAAAAAGCTATAATAAAATAGAAAACTTATAAGTACTATAAAAAGACTTTACTGTAAAAGATATAATTAAGGATTATAAATAGTTAATATATAGCTAAATAGTAGTATAGTTATAAATAAAATAAGTTAATAAAGAAAATATATATCTTCCTTAGTAAAAGTAAATTTATTTAGTTAAGTAAAGCTACTATAATAAAAAAGAAATATAAAAAAATTAAAAGTATAAAATATACTATTTCTATATAATAATATTGCTACTATAAATTATCTTTTTTATTCTTCTCCCTAGCTAAATTCCCTATTAAATTAAATAGCGCCTTAGGAAATATATATAGCCTAATAGCGTATAGTAAAGCAGTAGTAGGGGTCTTAGCCTGCCTAGACCTAGAGTGTATAAATAAGGCATAACTAGTAACCTAGTAAAGAGTTAGCTATAGTACTAAAAAAAAAAAAAAACTTATTAAGTAAAGGTTTTTATAAATAAACTATAGGTAGTTAGACTAGTTAATAAAAATAAGTAATTAGTTTATAAATACTAGCTACTGAATTACTATATTTTAGTAGTGCTATTGCTTTATAGTAAGCTTATATAATAATTATACTTTTTTAGTATACCCTAACTTATTTATATTCTTTTACTTATTAAGTATAAGGTTTAATATAAAAATAATAGTAAGTAAACTTTAAATAATAAGTTAGTAGTAGGCTTATAAAAGATACTAGAAAATTATACTAAGATTTAAAAGTACTTTAAATTATTAGTTTTTTTCTTTATAAGGTAAAAGACTTAATAATAAAAATATACTTAATATATATTTTACTAAGAAAATATAGTAAGTTAATAGTAATACTTAAGTAAAAATAAGAGTAAGAAAGGGGAAGATTATTTTTTTATATAAAAATAAGTTTTATTATTATACTTATAAATAATATATTTTATACTAGCCCCTATAAATTAAAAAAAAATATATTAATAAAATAATAATAGCTACCTTATAGTAAGTTACTTATTATTAAAGAAACTATATACTATAGAAATAAGTATACTAGCTATAATATATTATAGCTATAAATTATATTTCTTTTTATTATTAGTAAAAGCTTTAAGTTATAACTTTTAGGTATAAACCTAATGCTTATAATATAGGTAGAGAAGTTTCTCCTTACTAATAATAAAAGTATAGCTATTAGTATTAAACTATAGCTATTAATAAAGTATAGAATACTTATATTATAACTATTATAATATTAGGGGTAGGATTAAGTTTTATAGTAATATAGTAGCAATATTTTATTAAAGAAGTTTAATTCTTAAAAGTTATAGTAAACTAGCTAAAGGTTAGTAGTAAAAAAGTAGAGAAGCTACTAAGTATTTATAAGAAGGTTATTAAAAAAAAAAGAAATAAAAAAAAGAGAGGCTTTTTATAAGTATAAAGATAAGCAGTAAAGTAATAAGCAGTAACTAAAAGAATAAAGTTAGTAAAATAAAAAAAAAGAAAGAGAAAGAAGAAAAAAAGTAGTAATTTTATTAGGAGCTAGTAAAGAAGGAAGACTTATAGTTAGTAATAAAGATAATAAAAAAAAAAGTAGAAAAAAAAGGGGAAAAGAGGGTACTTTTATAGTTATTAGGAAGCCTATAAACATAAGGGCATTATATATAAGAGCAATTCTAACTAAGCAATTAATACACTTAAATTAGTAAATTATAGTATAGTAATAGCAGCCTAGCTATATATTAGTAGCTATTACTAGCTATATAGGTAAAGTAAGTCTCTAACTTAATAGTAATACCCTAAAAAAGAAGGGGGCTAGCTATATTAAACTATTTCTTTCTATAATATAATAAATTAGAGCTATTATAATAATTATATAAGAAGCTAGCTATATTACTATAGCTTACTTTAAGCCTTATATTAATAAAGTAAAAGAGAAATAAAACACTTAAATAAGTTAAAGGCCTAGTAAGTAAGATAAGGGAAGGAAAAGAATAAATTATAATACTTAGTAGGTACACTACTATATTACTATAACCCCTTAGTATAAGGGGAAAAAGTAAGGTTAAGAAAAAGTAAAGCTAGAAGATAATATTATAATATATTTAACTATAAGCTAGTAAATTAGAATACTTATAAGAGAGATGCCCTTAGTAAGCAGTATAGTAGTAGTAAAGCTACCTAACCTATTAAAAGTAAGCTATATAAAGTTATAACTAAGTATAATTAGTAAGATAGGTAATAAAAGTAAGGGTATTTCTAAACCCTACCCTATAAGGAAATAAGTTTAATACTAAGGGTAGTAGAGCTATTATAAAAGCCTTAAGTAAATAATAAGGCAGTAGTAAGATTTTAATAAAACTATAAATTAAAGGTAAACTCTACCCTATAAAGAATAAGTTTAATACTAAAAGTAATAAAGTTATTATAAAGCCTTAAATAAATAGTAAGGTAGTAATAAGGTCTTAATAAAACTATAAATTAAAGGTAAACTCTACTCTATAAAGAATAAGTTTAATACTAAAAGTAGTAAAACTATTATAAAAGCCTTAGGTAAATAGTAAGGTAGTAGTAAGGTTTTAGTAAGACTATAAATTAAAAGTAAACTTTACCCTATAAGAAATAAGCTTAATACTAAGGGCAGTAAAACTATTATAAAGGCAAGAGTAGTAAAGCTATTATAAAGGCTATAGGTAACCTATAAGTAAGCTATAACCTATTTATAAAACTATAATTAAGGATAATTATAAGAAAAGGGGGGGTATTTTATTATAACTGCTTTTTACTATAACTATAGTTATAAAATATATATAGCTAGCCTTATAAAACCTAAAGGGGTATAGGAGTTATAAGGTATATAGTGCCCTTACTATAACTTAGTAGTACACTAAGAGGGTATATAAAAGGAGAAGTGCGTATATTTATATAATAGGGCAGAGATTTATACCTTTAAGCACTACCCCCTACCTAGTAGCTACGTTGCAGTGCATCTTCTATATCTTAGTCTTCACTCCACTTAGCAGTATCCTATATCCAGCCTTGACATAAAGCCTAGCTAGTAACTAGTATTTACTAATAAGGTTAGTAGGTATATAAAGGAAGAAAGTAAAAAACCCTCTTATAGCTACTAACTATATAGACTGTTAAAATCACTCTTACTAGCTACGTATACCTATAAAGTTACATATTAGATATAATTTATTAGATATTATTATTATAAATTCTTTAGCGAATTAAATAGTGCTAAAAGTAACGCAAAAGCTTCCATTTTACGTGAGATTTAGCTAACTACAGCTTACTGCAGTGCTCTGCTCTGTAGAGTAGTGGACCTGTGTGTGCACGCTTACTAAGCCCACTACCTTAGTAAGCTGTGCTCTACAGCACCCACCTTAGTTATTTCCAATATTATTTATTATATTCTTAATTTAATACAGAGATTATAAGCACTAATATAGTAGGTATAGTGCTTTATTAGGTTATAAAAATAAGGAATACTTAAGTTATACTTAAGTAATTTAGTATATATAAGATTAAAGTTATTAGTTTCTATAGAAAAGAGAGTAGAAACCTCCTATATAAGGTAGGTTCAGCCTTTGTATCCAGACCCTAATAATGGATACATTTAGGTACCAATTTGGTTACTTTATTATAAAAGTGTACTTATACCACTTTAGTAATTTATAGTATAATAAAAGTTTTAATAATACTTTAAGTTAGTAAGAAATATATTACATTATAAGAAAAAACGCGTTTTTTAAAGTACTTAATATTACTTAATTTCTACTAATAAACTATTAAAGAAAAGCGGGGAATACCTAAGTGTAGCCTTATAGGCACTAAAGGAATCCTACTAAATTTTAGCAAGGGCACTATATGCCTTATCCCTTACGCTTACATGCTCTTGCAAGGTCAGTCGTGCACACCCATAGTTAGTAGCTATAACAGTAGTTTATTCTCCCCACTGTACATACTGTGAGTAGGATAAACTATCTAGCCAAAGGAAGATATTACGATTTATTTAAACATAAAGAAAAAAAATAAAATTAATATGCCTTGTATTATAGCCCTTTCTTTTTGTTATAAATTTTGTCTCTTTATTATCTTTATTATAAGGGTTCCCCCTTCTTTCATAGATATTTTCTTTCTAAGCTTAGAACTATAGTTATTAGGTTAATGCGGTTAAACTTAGTTATAATATCTTTCTTTAACTATCTACTTTATTCCACCTGCTGTATGTATGCATGTAATTGATTTACCACTTACATAGGTAGGAACCTAGTAGGTACCTAGGTATAATGAGCCATTTTCTAGTAACAGTCTCCACTAAATTTAATAATAATTATGCGATAATTAGATGTCTTATAATACATTATAATACTTATAGTTGCTTAAAATTAGCACACAATCTCTCTCTCATGGGATGTCACCAGGAGAATGGCACGCGTGGGTAGGCAGATGTGTGCGTGCCATACAGTGAAGATTGTCACTACTAGGGGTCTCATATTTTTTTGCTCCAATTCAGAGATGCAATTGTCATTCGTGGCCACATCATTCCTTGTCTAGATAGTCCGAGGCCAACCATCAGCCTACTGATGGCGGTGTTGTGCTCGTTGTGGAACGGTACATGAGAAGTGGCCATGAAGCCATATAATTGTTTACAACAATACCCATTGTCCATTCATCAGCTGGCTAGACAAAGCTGGATAGGTCACATGTATAGGAAGAAGTCATCCATAACAAACTCAATGCCTGAATGGGGAAAATGCTGCGTTAAGCGTAGAAATTAACGGTCTAGGTCAAATTCGATTAGCTAGCCGCGATGGAAGAAATTACAGGAAATTTTGGAAAGGAAAAGATGATTGGGGGAACTTACATCTTTCTTCTTTGCTTGTACTTCTGCTATAGCATCGACATAATGTTCATGACCGATTTTGTGCTTGCCTGATCGCAAGGCTATCATGCCGGCTTCGACACATACAGCTTTTAACATAGCTCCACCGAACTCATCAGTGCTTCTTGCGAGCTCTCCCCAGTTGACACCCGGATCGACCCGCATTTTTCTAGAGTGTATTTTCAGAATTTGGGCGCGGGCTTCTTCGTTGGGTAAAGGAAATTCGATTTTTCGATCGAGTCGACCGGATCGAAGGAGAGCGGGATCAAGGACGTCAACACGATTTGTCGCAGCGAGGACCTTGATGCGATCATCGGAGGCGAATCCGTCCAACTGATTCAGAAGTTCGAGCATAGTCCTTTGTACCTCACGGTCACCGCTTTTCTCGCTATCAAACCGCTTGGTGCCCACAGCATCCAATTCATCGATGAAGATTATAGCTGGTGCCTTTTCTTTTGCGAGTGCGAAGCAGTCACGAACCAGCTTCGCCCCATCGCCAATGAACATTTGCACAAGCTGAGGTCCTGCTAGTTTGAGAAATGTCGCATCAGTCTGCGCCGCGCAGGCTCTTGCCAATAGCGTCTTGCCAGTGCCCGGTGGCCCATACATTAGCGCACCTAGAATAGAATATGGTCAGCATAACTGGTATATTTGTGGTTGTGGCTACCCTCTCAAAGCATGAGTAATGTATCCCGAACCCCAGACTGACGGTGCATTGCCACACCTTCGTACCTTTAGGGGCCTTGATTCCAATTTTTCTAAACCTGTCGGCCTCTTTCATTGGCCACACGATAGCTTCAACCAGCTCTTCAATTTGTTTATCCAAACCGCCAACATCAGTATACTGCTCCGTAGGCTTCTCGTCAACCTCCATGGCTTTCACTCTGCTATCATACTCTGCTGGCAGTGTGTCTAGAATGAGATAGGAGTCTTTGTTGACGCCGATGAGGTCGGCTGGTTTCAATTTCTCGGAATCAACCAAACCGATGAGCGGCAAGAAAATGGTTTGGCGGGTCGATGTCTTTATGACGGCGGATTTGCCCACACGGGTCGCGTCTAGATCAATGTTCGCACCTTCTTCGGACGATTCTGCCGTGGGATCGAGATCTAGCAATTCCACGACATTGCCTACAAGATATGGAAGTTGTCTAAAACCGGTGAGTCTGTGAACACAACTAAAATGAGTTATAAGAGTCGCAAGATGTACCTGTTATTTGCTATCTTGTCCACATTATCCTTGATCTTTTCATTCATGGCTGCTTTCTCGTGTGAAAGGCGCGAGAGTTCACTCTTCATGATTCTGGAGTCGTTCTCTAGAAGCCTCTTTCGAGTCAAAATATCTTGAGTACCGAGACTCAGTATTTCTTCATCCAGGATGTCATCATCTTCATCGGCATCTTTGTTGCGCTTAATCACATCCAAGGCGCCTTCTTGCCTTTTGCTATCTCTGTCTCTGCGGTCAAGATCGTCGAGTTCCTCAAGGGTTGACATTATGAATTCAATTGTGGACACAGTTAGGACGCAGAAGTTCAACCAGTATCAACTGCTGGAAGGTCCCTATCGATTCTTCTTCTTGTTGTTGTTCAAATTTCTTGGGATCTTGGTTGCGGTAGCGGTCTAAATGAGAGTTCGGTTGTTAAACTGGACAAGGGCTGGGGTCGAGATGATCGTACTTAGGACACTAGAGGAGTGAACGGCCCGGGATGTAGCTAGGCAAGAACCGTGGCGCGCAATCCTGCAATGACTTAGTCATCATGCTGTCCAGGTGGCTGCGGGTCCTTCAAAATTTATGACCATTCATACAGGGTCGACACTTCGTTTCGATTCAAGTTTGCAAGCATCGACGAATTGGCTAGCGACCTGATAGGCGATTTGCTTTCCTCAAAGCCGGAGCATTCACATTCGTTACTCGAAGATCTACAGAATGATACAGGCTCCAGCTCAAGCAGCGCGACCATGTCTTCGGCTCCTGTTCTCCAGGCAAAAAAGGGTGGGATATTGCGAAGCCTTCCTTCCGACTGTTCCTACGATCACAAGTCGTTCTATCATCAGCAATAGCAACGAATACAGTTCGTCCAAATTCGATACAACTCTAGCCGTGACGAAACCTCAAAGCGCCAGACCTGTTGAAACAAGAAAAAGCCAGTTAATTCGAACCTACACATCTCTGCTACGCACGACTCCACTCATCCTGTTCTTCCAGCATAGCAACCTAACAGCGGTGGAATGGGCAGCTGTTAGAAGAGAGTTGAAAAAAGCGTTGGAGGCCGTTCCACAATCTATTGGAATAAACAGCGTCGACTCCTATCCTCCATCTCAGATGCGGCTTGAAGTTCTGCGAACCAACATGTTAAGTGTTGCGCTGAAAATTGTCGAGTTTCACAAACCTGATGGTCCAACGAGTTCAGTAATAGCGCAACGATCCGGCGCCGAAGTACCCCGACATGATTTATCAAACGTGGCTTACAAGGCCACAAAGATTGCGGAAATTTCACCCAATTCTGCGTATGCGCAGCTGGAGCCATTGTTAGTAGGCCCTCTGGCAGCACTTATTTTACCGACAGTTTCGCCCACACATCTGGCTGCAGCCCTTTCTGTCTTGGCGCCTGTGACAGGAAAATTTCAGGCACCGACACGGAAAAAAAGCCCGGGATATCATGATCCAGTCTGTCAGAATGGGCTGGCCAAGCTGCTACTAGTTGGTGGCCGGATTGAAGGCAAGGTTTTTGACCAGTCTGGAATAAATTGGGTGGGTAGCATTAATGGTGGTATGGATGGGTTACGTTCGCAGCTTGTACGTCTCTTACAAGGCGCTGGTTTGGACCTGGCGACGAGCCTTGAAAGGGGTGGCAGGAGTCTTTGGCTAGCGTTGGAGGGAAGAAAGTTTCAGCTCGATAGCCAGAACAAGCAAGACTAGGTGTGTTGGCAGATGGAAGATTAAATTCGACATTCAAGAGTGTATCTACAAATGTGGCTTAATAATACATTGGAAGATCATCTAATTACATAACGGGACGGTTAAACTTTTTAGTCTTCTAAAAGTAAAATACTAAGTTTTCTAAGATAATCAGGAAACTTAGCTACAACGAAAGAAAAAAGGTTTTACTAAAAAGATATAATTTTTATTATGCAATATTCTAAGAAGCCAAAAATATGTTTACAAAAATAAGTATAGCTTTTCTATAATAAATAATAATAATTACTCTATAAATCCCTTTATTGCCTAAAAGGCTATACTTAATTATCTACACTTTTTACCAGTGGCTTATTAAAGAAAATCCAATAACCTGAAGTAACTTAGAAAATGCATTAAGGTTATAAGATATATAATATGTCTCTTTAAAGCTAAAAGCGTTATTAAAACTTTTAATACACTATAAACTATAATATATAGTAAGTATATTTTTATTAGTAGACTAAGTGGATGTTGACGAAGATGGAGCCTTATATGCACTAAAGAGATATAAAGTGGTCAATAGTAAAACGTTTAATGAATAGCTTTAAATGATATATAAATATACTCAATTTAATACTATTAAATATAAGACCTACAAAAGATTAGTAAAAAGAAAAGGGCTATTATTTATAGCTTTAAAAAGCTTAGCCTCAACTTGACTTTATTTTTTTAAAAAAAAGGTTCAAAATAATATTCTATTATTTTATTAAAGGTTTATTAGCGCTTTAGTTACTTTTAAGTAGTATTGATTTTTGTGAATAGTTTTTATTTCAAGCTATATTATAAAGATAGCCTATATATATTCTTTGAAATTTATAAAACTATTAATAATAGTATATTATATTAACTATTACTTAATATTATTAGCTATATTGCTGTGATGGATTTGAGCTAGCGGCTTAGATCCTTAGCGGAGCAAGAGAGGGGCACGTAAGGAGACCCATTGCACCTATAGGGTAAGCCCTAAGGATATACACTATATATAAAGCGTATATATAGAGAAGGGGAATAGTAGTCTCCCTTTTCCCTTTATAGATAATAATAACTTTATTAACACTAGATCGCAGTAGCCATCTAGGCTAGTCTATAACAATTGCCACTAATATATCTTGTTTTACTAATATTATAAGAAAATATATAAAGGTTTATAGTTAATATCTTATATAAGTGTAATGGATTTAAGCTAGCGGCTTAGATCCTTAGCGGAGCAGGAGAGGAGCATATAAGGAGGACTTCTATATCTATAAAGCAAACTCTATAGATTTATATAGTATATAAAGTGGATATATAGTATAGGTAAATTATAGTTTTTCCTTTTACTTTATAGATTATCATAACTTAATTAACACTAGATAGCAGTAGCTATCTAGGCTAGTCTAGAATGATAAGTTTAATAAAGAAAATTAAAGGCTTTTATAAATGTTAGTATTTCATAGGATACTAGCGAATCTTAAGGGAATACTAGGGTGAAGCGAGGACCTAGTGACTTAACGTAGGGTCTGCAAATAATATTATAAAAAGGGCCTTATTTTCTGTTACATCTAGAAGGAGCTAATGATGTATTTATAATCTATCTAGGAATGCTTACACTATATAAAATATATAGTATAGGCATATTTAGTAAGACACCTAAAATATAACGCTAAATTAAAGCATTATAGTCCATAGGTTTTAGAGAGATTAGGCTAAGAAAAACCTAGAAATCTTATAATATATAATAATACCTTTATAGCTAAATAATTAGCCTATTCTAAATATATATAATATTTATTTATAAAAAAGTAGAATATAAATAATATTAAATATATTAAAGGGTTTAAAGAAAATTTATATAAAAAGGTTAGGGTTTTAATAAAGCTAATAAATTATAATTAAACTTAATATAGAAATAATAAAAAATATAAGTAAAATATATAGTAAAGAAAGAAAAAGGAAATACTAAAATATAATTAATAATACCTATATATAAGAAGCTTAGATTTTATAATTATATAAAGTATATATATAGAGTTACTATATTTATTATATTTAGGGCCTTTAGTAAAGCTAGTAGTAATTATTTAACTAGTACTAACCTACTTAAAGTAAAAAAAGCTATTATAAATTCTCTATATAATTTATTTATATTATAAATTAATATACTTTATACAGCTATAATACCTCTTATTTAGTATATTTACCTTAGTATTTTAACTATTTATAAATAATAATAAAGAATAAATTTAAGTAAACCTAAGTTTTTAATTAGCTAAGAGACCTAGGTTGTAAAAAGCACTATAGGTATAAAATTAAGGAATTTAGCCTTTATAGTACTTAGTATAACTATAAACTATTACTTTAAAGCCTAAAGAAAATACTACCATTAATTATTATAATATAACTAGTAGTAAAGTGCTTTATATTAAGGTTATTACTATAAGAGGTATTACTATATCTATAGACTTAAAAAGTATAATTAGTAGTACCTTAACTAGGTATACTATAAAAAAGAATTCTTAAATTCTTTATTCTTTAAAGAGATCTTTAAAGGTATTTCTTTAAATTTATATAAACTTACTTTAAAGCTAAATTTACTATACTAAGTTTATTTACTATATATATAATGTTGGGTTTTATATATATTGAGACCTAGTTAAAGTAATTAATTTTATACTATTAATTCTTTAAAACCCCGTGGCGCAGGGGTTAAGCGTCATGGAAAACCTCGTCACTTTTCTTATATAAGTAAGAATTATAGGGGGGTTATAGGTTTAATTTCTATATAAGGCACAGTTTTTCCTTAGTATAGTAGGGGCTATATAATAAGGAAAAACTAGACTCTAATTAGCTAGAAAAGTAGGGGCTTTTCTAGCTAATTAGTAGCTTAGTAAGCTAGGAAAGTAGGTCTAGCCCACTACTTATCCTAGCTTACTAAGTAATATAAATTAGCTACTTCTATATTATAAATAGGCAGAATACCCCTAGCTCTTAGGTTATAGAGCTAGTTTATAGCTATAATTACTAGAAAAATATAGAATAAGGAAATAAAAGTGGAGATATAGGGAAGGTTATAATAGGATAGTGGGAGAGGGTAATCTAAAGGAAACCGGATTTTATAGAAGAAAAGTAGGCTTTAAAGAAGTTATTAAAAATGTATTTAGTAAGGTTTTTTATCCTATTAGGCAACTAACTAATTAGCTAGCTTGCTAGCTAATTAGTAGCCTAATAAGGTTTTCCTTAACTAAATAAAAAAATTTAGGAGCAGAGGTTCTAGATATAGCTAAGCATAAATTGCTTAGACGGCTAGCGTAATAAACAATATAATTAATTCTTTAAAATTTCAATTATCAGAAGGTTTTTTTAATTTAAAGAAATCTTAAGCTTAAAAAGCTAAGGTATATAAGCTAAAGTTAAGCTTAAAGTATTATACTATTAAAGAACAACATTAATCTTCTTTAAATAAAGTAAAATAGTTTAGTAGTTATAATTCTATTTAAATTATGTACTTAAAAATACTTAAACTATACTTATGTTATGCCTACAGTGTACGTAATCATTCTAGTCCAAATGTGGGATTCCTCTCTACACGGATTTGGTCATAATTCCTATAGGGATTAGTGGTATGTAATTTATATTAGAATACTCTAAATATATCTACATTAGAAATGCATTATAGAAAGCCTATACTAATTCCTAGGGGATTTAAAAAAGAATTCTAGCTAGTAAAGAAAATAAAAGAATAAGTTTTAGTTTAAATATATAACTAATTCTACTATTAAAAAATATATAGATTTCTACTATATTTATTTTACTTAATTACCCCTAATTTCTAAGTAACTAGCTTAATATTCTAAGACTTCTTTAAGTAATTACTTAAGAAGTTAATATAGTAGAAATATAAATATAGACTTATAGTTAGGGGGAATCCTTATTTTAGGACTAAGGATTAACTAAGGAATATATAAAAACTAAGATAATATTAAAAAAATAAGCTATTTAGTAATAAATTTAATAGCTTAAAGAGATTTAGTAATTATAAGTATAAGAGTAGGAATTAAAGAATACTCTACTAAATTAGTTATAAACTAAGTATTCTCTCTATTATATTTATTATTTATTTAATAACTTATATACTAATAGTAATAAAGAAGTAAAAGTTAGTAATATTATAAAATTAAAACTAAATACTATTTTATAAAAAAGAGAGAATTAAATAAATAATTTATATTAAGTAATTAATAGTATACTTAAAAATTATTAAAAGGATTACTAAAAAATTATCCTTACTTATAAATATATAGAACTTAATTACTACTCTTATTAAAATTAATTTATAAAAAAAAACCTAAACTAAAAAAAGATTTAAAAAAATAATTAAAATAGATTCTTAAAATAAACTTTATTTTTAATTAAAAATTCTAAGAATTATAAGGTTATACTAGCTTAGTAGCTAAAATTTATAAAATAAAAAAAGGAATAGTCTTTAAGGGATTTTTATATTTATTTAAACTTTTTTAAAAAGTATTTTTTTTAAGAAAATAAATAATAAAAAGCTTTATAATTTTTTATAAAATTAAAAAAACTACTTTATTATTATATATAAATACTAGCCTTAAAAATCTTTAAAATTTAAGAAGAAATTATAAAATTAACTACTTAATATTAAAAAGCCCTTAAGTTAGGAAATTAAAGAAGAAGAATTACTAAATCTACCCCTTTAAGAAACTTTAATATTAAATAACCTTAAATAGGTTATTTTAAAAAGAAATAGAATTTTAAGAAAGCTATAGTATTATAAAATAATTTCTCTAAAAATAGGTTAAAACCTTACTCTAATAATACCTTAAAGGTAACTTATTATAAATATAGTAAATTAGGATATATTAAACTATAATATTTTAAGAAAATACCTATTATTTAAGTTAGAAATACTAAAGTAAAAAAAAAAATCTAAGAAAAAAATAAATAAAAAAAAGTCAAAAGATTAAGTATAATACTTAATGCTTAACTAAAGAATCTTTAAGGGTATTACTATACTTTTAAATTAATACTACTTTATTAAGTAGAAAATTAAAAGTAATTTATATAAATTTAAATACCTATATAAAGGCTAATATAATTAGTTTTTTATTAGTATAAAAATTAGAATTAAAAAGAAAATAAGAAATATCTATTTTAATTAAAATTATTAATAGTTAAAGTATTTCTAGTATAAATATATAGGCTTTATTATTATACTTAGTTAATTTATATAGTATAAAGTAGACTATTACTTAGTATTATATTAGAATTGACTTAAAAGAGAATATAATTTTATTAGGAATGCCTATATAAAAAGATTTTAATATCTTTATATAATTTACTATATAAATATAGTAATTTAATTTAAAACCTAATAATTTTATATTACTAAATACTAAAAGTTTTTATAAAGAAGTAACTTAATTACTATATATATATATATTATTTATAAATTGAGAGCTATTACTATTTAAATCTAAAGATATCTAAACTGAATATATATTTATTATTCTAAGGAAGCTCTAGGGATATAAATAAGTTATTAGAATAGAATTAGCTAAGAATTTATTTATTTACTAAAACACTAATTATATAATTAATTTTAAACTAAAAACTAAATCTTTATATAAATTAATTTATTTATTATTTTTAGTAAAACTCTAAGCATTATAAACTTATTTAAATAAAAACCTAAAACTTAGTTATATTTAAGCTTTAAAGAGTTTTATAAAAGCATTAATTCTATTTATACTTAAGAAAGATAGTTTCTTATAATTATATATTAATTATTATAGATTCAATAATATTACTATTAAGAATTATTATTTATTACTACTTATTTTTAAGATTCTAAACTATATTTTAAGAGTAAAATAGCTTTTAAAACTAAATATTAAAGAAGCTTATTATTATATTAAAATTATATAAGAAAATAAATAAAGAACTACTTTCTATACTTATTATAGTTATTATAAATATTTAGTAATGCTATTTAGGTTAATAAATATACCTATAACTTTTTAATACTATATTAATTAAGCCCTTTATAGTTTTAGTACTATAATATATATTATCTATTTAAATAATATTTTAGTTTTTTTAAGAACCTAAGAAAAATATACTATATATTTAAAATTAATTTTAAATTAACTTAAGGAAGCTAGTTTATTTATATATTTAAATAAATATAAGTTTTATTAGTAATTAGTTAGGTTCTTAGGATTTATTCTAATAGAGGTAGGGGTTTAAATAAATTTAAAATAAATTAAAACTATTACTAATTAGCCTAAGCCTAAAACTTATTATAATATTTAAGTTTTTTTAGGATTTCAGAATTTTAACTAATAATTTATTTATAAATATTCTACTATTATAGTATTATTAATAGCTCTCTTAGAAAGAAGTTAGAATAAAAAGAAACTAAAATTAGTATATTTAAAGAAAAAGGAATAATAAATATACTAAACTCTTAAGTATACTTTTATTAAAGCCCCTCTACTATATTATATTAATTCTAATTTACTTATTTAAATTAAAATAAATATATTAAAACTTACTATTACTAATATTTTATTTTAACTAAATTTATTAAGTATTTATTATTTAGTAGCCTTTTAGTCTTAAAAATTATAACTTACTAAAATATACTATAGTATACTAGATTAAGAAATACTAGTAATTATTAAGTTATTTTATTCTTAGAGATATTATATTAAAAGAGCCTTTATAAGAATTAAAGTATTAATTAATTATTTTAATTTATAATCTTTTATAAAAACCCTAAAATTATATAAAAAATAGACCTAATAATATATATTTCTTATTTTTTATAATTTTACTATTTAATATTAAAAGGGGGTTATAAACCTTATAAATATCTCTTTATATTAGCTTAATTATATTTATTATAAAGTAAAGAATACTAAAGAATTTATATTAAAATTATATATAAAGGTTATATAAATTAATATAATACTTATACTTTAAATTACTAAAGTAAGATAGTAAGTAAAGATTAGTACCCTAACTATAAGAGAATTAATAAAGAATATAAGGTTACTGCCTTATTTTAACTAAATACTAATAAAATAAATAAAAAGAAATAAAGATTTTTATAATTTAAATAGTTTTAAATTATTATTAAATCTAGTATTTAAATCTTAAAGATTTTATTATATAAACTTAAAACTAGCTAGAGTAAGTCTATAGCTACTAGGATTTATAATAGTTTATAAACTAAAATAAAATTCTAAGATATTATAATTAAGTATTTATTTTAAATTTAAAAGCACTTAAATTAGTTTTATTTTAAATTTACTATAATAATCTATTAGTAAGCTATTTTAGTATAAAAAGGATATTAAAACTTTTTAAATAAAAATTTTATTAAATAAATTTATATACTAAAGTTAGAGATGATATTAAATCTTAGACTATTTACTAAAAAACTATAGCTAAAAGGTATAAACTATATAGAAAACTAAAAAAGTTATCTATTTTAAATAGGCCTTAAATAGAAATCTTAATAAATTTTATTATAAAATTACTTAAAATAATTTAAAAAAAGACTATAGTTAACTTTATATTTATAATTATAAATAAATATACTAAATATATAATATTTTTTCTATATTATATTTAATTACTATAGTTAAACTAATAGAATTATTTTATAATAAGGTTAAACTTATATTTAGTATGCTAAGAGGAATTATTTCTAATTAGGGTAGTGTATTTATTAGTTAATTTTAATTAAAATTATATTTTATCTCTAAAATTAAATACTTATTATTAATAATATTTTATTTTTAAATAAATAAATAAATAAAAAGAGTAAACTAAATATTAAAATTCTACTTATATATATTTATTACTAAATTAGAATATATTTACCTATTATTACTAAATACTATATAATTTATATATAATAATGCTAAAAATATAACTATAAATATAAGCTTAAATATAATATTAATAGGCTATAATTTAGAATTTTAAATAATTAAGAATAATTCTTTAAAGGGGGGAGTACTTAAAGCTAAGAGCTAAGTATAAAAATTATATATACTAAGAAGTAAATTAGAAGTATAATAAATATAAATAATTAAATTATAAATAAAATACTATAATTAAAAACATTAGGAGATAATTTTTTAAAAAAAGAAATTTATACTCTTAGGTATAAAGAACTTATAATTTAAAGAAGGAAAATAGAAATTACTTCTAAAATTTATTAGCATATTTTAAATTCTAAATAGAATTAGAAAGTAGGTATATAAATTAGTATTACTAAACTAATTATTCTAAATATATAATATATTTTATATTAGCTTACTAAAGAAATAAACCTTTAGAACTAAAGAAGAAAAATAGAATTTACCTATTGCTAACCTAAATAATAATTTTAAAGAATAAAAGGTTAATTAAATTAAATTATATTATTTCCTTTAAAAGGAATTATATTACCTAGTTAAATGAAAGGAATAGCCTTTTAAATATAATTAGTAGCTAGAAGCTATAGCATTATAAAATGCTAGTAAATTACGAAATAAATATTATATAATATTAACTAAATTCAAGAAAAGTAGGACTTATAAGGGTCCCTAAAAATATAGTAGACTATAAAAAATACCCCTTAGAATAACTTTAGATAATTCTTATAAAATTAATAACTATTTATACTAGCTAGCATTTATTTATTATTATTCCTATAAAAATTTATTCCTATTTTTTATATATAAAAAAAAACAATTAAATAATTGCCTATTTATTTTTATTCTAATTAAAAAAAAATCCCTCAATTTCTTAATTTGCTAAAGTTTTAGTAAGAATTCCCTAGAAAGTTATAGTAAGATTAATATCCTCTATTTCCTTACTAAAACTAGTAATAAATTTAATAAAAATTAAGACTATTGTTTAATATATCTATAAATAATAATTAGTGCTAACAAGATATAGCATATATTTACGCTAAACTTCTATCTAATCTTTAGCTAACTATTTCTATATTAATTAAATAAAACTAAGCTATTAAAAATTTAATTTCCTTAAGGGTTTAGAGAATTAAGTATATTTTAATTTAGCCTTAATTTATAGTATATTTTTATATTAATAGTTTTAGTTAGTTTATTATTTAATTATATTTAATGCTATTTTTAACACTAGTTTTATTAGCTAACCTACATTAAAATATTACGCTAAATTATAATATAATTCTATATTTTAGGCTAGCATTAATTCTAGTTTAAATTAAAGGCTTTTTTCTTTATTTACCTATTTTACTTTAAGAAATAAGATATTTACTATTAAATTAAATAATAAATTAAGTTCCCTACTTTTTTATACTTAATATTATACTCTAAAGTATAAAAAAAAGAAGTTAAAGAAATTAGCTAAAAAAGCTATTAAAAAGATTTACTTAAGCGATTCTATATTTAAATTCTTAGGGATTTAAGTTATTTTTATAACTTTAAAAAAAGATAAAGAGTTATATTTAGCTATAACTTCCACTCCTACTTATATTAAGTTAAGCAAATTTATATAAAATTAGGCTAAAGTAGTATTAAAAGATACTATTACTATTATTTAAATTAAAGAGTGCATTTAATATTTAAAAGTAATACTAAATGCTTTAAAACTTATTATTAAAGAGAGATAATTTATCTTTCTTTTAACTACTTATAAAAATATTCCTAGTAATATAAAATACTACTATTATACTTTAGGTATAAATTTTTATTATAGAGTAAGTATTTTTACTATATTTTATAGGGATTTTCTAATAATTTACTTAAATATTATAATTATTACTAATATACTATAAGAATTGTATTTAGGTATATAAGTTTATATATAATATAATATTCTCTACTAGTGAGGATTTTACATTATTTAGGCTATAAATATAGAAGCATTCCTATAATCTTTTTTCTATATTTATATAGTTTATTTTAGACTATTACCGTAAGAATAGATTCTATTTTAACTAGAAATAGTTAGAGGTAGGATCTAGATTTTTTTTAAACCCTAAATAAAGTGTAATTCTAATCTAGGATAAAATCCTAGGATAATCTTAATAAATATAATAGTAAAGTGTCCGCTGCTTAATTAGTTTATAAAGTCTTTTTATAATATTTAAAAAATTAATAATTTTTTTTTTAATTTAGGTGAAATTTAGACTAATTCTTATTAATATTTTTAATTTCTATTATAATACTATAATAACCCACTAAATTAATTGCTTAATGATTTTAGGTTTAAGACCTTCTAAGTTCTATCCTTTAAGGGCTTAACACTAGATAATAGCATTGCAAGAGGTTTCTTAAATAATTTAGATATTATTAAATAAATTGTATATAAATAGAAGAAATATTGTAAATATATTGGGAATTAGAAAAGAATTAATAAGAGGGTTAGGGCGTGTAAAAAAAGAAAAAAAAAACATAAAAACCTAAACGTCTTTACCCCACTAAATAGTATTATTAGGCCTATAATTGCGTAATAGATTAGTAAACATTACTAATTTTAAAACAGTAATAATAATAAATAAACAAAAAAAAAGGAAGGAATTATAGCCTAATTACAGTAACATTAGGTTAATGCTGCATTAAAGGGGGAATAATTATTATGCCTATAGTATATATAATTATTCTAGTCTAAATATAGGATTTCTCTCTGTATAGATTTAGTTGTAATTTCTATACGGATTAGTAGTATATAATTTATATTAGAATACTCTAGACATATTTACGTTAGAAATACATTATAGAAAGCCTATACTAATTCCTAGAGAATTTAAAAGAGAATCCTAGCTAGTAAAGAAAATAGAAGGATAAGTCTTAGTTTAAATATATAACTAGTCTTACTATTAAAAAACGTATAGATTTCTACTATATTTGTCCTACCTAATTGCCCCTAATTCCTAAGCGACTAGCTTAATAACTTAGCTATTTAAGCTTATATTATAATTTTAGTATATTAAGTATAGAGTCTATAATAGTATTTAAGGAATATACTATAAATATATTCTTAATATAAAGAAGAAGAAAAATATAATTATTATAACTAAAAATATATAACTTATTAAAGAGGTGCTAAAAGCTATACTTAAAAAGCTTAGTAAATATATTATTAAGCTACTAAAAGGAAATATTAAAAGGCTATAGAGTGTTAATTAAGGCGGTATATATAGCCTAAACTATTTATGTAATTATAAGGTTATTTTATAAAAACCTTAAATTTAGCCTTTATATTTAAAAAGGTATTAATAGTATTATACTACCACTACCTAAGATTAAGAATAGTAATAATTATATAAAATATATATATAAAAACTAAGTATACTATTATTATATAAAGGTTTTAAGTATGAAAAACCTTAGAGTATTAGTTACTATAAATAACTTAATAAGCCTTTACAAAAATAGCTTATGAATAAAATATTTAATAATATAACCCTATTAGCTATTAAAGATAATAGTACTCTTAAGTATATATATAAAACTCTAGCTATCTTTTTATTATATTTTTTTTGATTCTTTAATCTTAGTTAGTTACTAAAAGGTTTAATAATTAGGTAGCTTATATACCTTAAACTAATTTAATAAAATATATATCTTTATATTTACTATACTTACTATTTCTACTATTATTATATAATATAAAGAGTTTATGAAATTATTTTAATTATAAATATTATTATTAAAGTATATAAGATTTAAGTGCTTAGGCTTTATATAGCTATTAAAAAAAGTATATTTTTAACTATATTTTATAATATATAAATAATCTTTATAAATATTAATATATAATAAGCGCCTTACATTAAGATAAGTAAGAAAGAACTTTTAGTAAACTAACTTTAAGGTTTAAGCCTATATATTCCTTGTTTTATAGTTATTTAATGCTTAGTTTATATCTTTCTTTTTAAGTAAAAGGGTAACTTTATTAATAACTACTTCTTAAAACTTAATAATTATAATAATATTATTAGTATTAGCTACGTTTATAGTATTTAGTATATTAATTATCTTTATATTTTTAATAAAGGGAATAGGCTTAAAAAATGGCTTATTCTTATATTTATTTAGGTTTATAATAAGCTTATTAATAAGTTTAAGTATAATAATTTACTTTTTGTAGTATAATTTTAATAGGTCCTTAAATATTATTATTAGTAAACTAAAGAGATTATATCAAAAAGGTTCTTTAAAAGGAGTAATTAATCTTTAGTACTTTTAATTAAATAAAAGGTTATAGTTTAGTATATTTCTAATATTATAATAACCTTATAAGTTATTTAAAGTATTAAATTATACTATATATTATTAGTTATTATTCTATAGCATAGGGTTAGCTTTAGGTATAAAATTTATATAAAGTAAAGTGATAACTCCTCTACCCTTTTCTTTAAATATAAAATTAACTAATTTTATACCAAATTTAGTTTTATTTTAAGTGTTATAAGATATAGTAGTCTTTTTAAAATTATATATCTTATACCTTTATAATATAGCTTTCTTTAAGTAGCTAAAACCTGAAATAAATAGTATTTATTACTTTTTATACCTACAAAGCATTTCTTTTTTACTTTAAAGAATATTTATTATACTTTAATATACCTTTTATTAAAGATATATATATAAGTAATATACCCCTAAGTATAATGATTTTTTATAAATAAGTTATTAATAAGACTAATTTTATTAAAAAGCGCTTATTATAGTAATTTTCTACTAAGTATACTATGAGTTAGTAGAATATTTTATAATTTTAGCTATATACTTTATAATATAAAGCTAAAGTATATGAAAAAGCTTAGCACTAATTATTAATACTTAAGTGTTATAACCGTTCCTCCCTAAGGTTTTGCATACGGCTAGCCTTATAAGACTTAAGGGGGGCATAGAAGTTATAAAGTATATAGTGCCCTTACTATAACCTAGCAGCGCATTAAGAAGGTATATAAAAGGAGAAGCATATATATTTATATAATAGGGTAGAGATTTATACCTTTAAGCATTACCCCTTACCTAGTAGCTATATTATAGTATATTTTCTATATTTTAGTCTTTACTCTATTAAGTAGTATTTTATATTTAGCTTTAATAACTAAATCTTTCTTTTTTTTAAAAATAGTAAACTATTAACTAAATTAAAGTATTTACTAAAAGAGTTATTTATTTAACTAGCTATAACCTTATTATAGTTTTATAAAAGGCTAACTATTTATTAAATATAATTAAAGAGAAGGGGTATTTTATAACTAAAAACTATAACTTTACTTCTATAAATAATTAAAATATTAATAAAAAAATAGCTCTTAATAAAAAGATTAAGAAAGTAGCTTAATTACTATAAGCTATATAAGTAGCTAATAAGTATAAAAACCTAAAGATACTTTAAAAGTCCCTTAAAAAAGTTAACCTTATTAAAAATTATAAAAGTAATAAGCTTAGTATTATTAATATTTCTAATATTAATTATATTATAACCCCTAAGCTATAGGCTTACCCTATAATTATAATACCCCTTATATATATAAGATTTATAAAAGCTTAACTTAAAGCTTTTATATATAAAGGTAATACCTATAAAAGCCTTTAAAATTTCTTATTAAACCTATATATAATATTTACTATAAACCCCTATATATTCCTTAGAGATACTACTAAAGTAATATATACTAATAGCTACCTTATAAATAATATAAAGCACTAATAAATATAATATACTACTACTAACAGCTTTATAAACTTTAAAGAATATACTTAAGTAAAATTTATAAAATAGCTAAAAATTAAAACTATTAATAAAAATACTTATTACTTAAAAGCTACTAAGGTACTAATAAACCTTTAATAAAATAATAAAATATTATTTTAAACCTTTTTTTAAAAATAAAGTAAAGTTAAGGCTAAGCTTTTAAAGGCTATTTTAAAATAACTTTAAATCTATATATTCCTTAATAGCTTTAATCTTATTACTAAAAAGTAAATACTAAGCTAAGAGTTTCCCTAAAGTTAAAACTATTTTTAAAGCTAAGGCTAAAAAGTAAAAGTTATTAATAAAGAATCTCTAAGTAATTAAAAACGCTTAAGTTTTATAAAATATAAATAATAAAGATTATACTCTTTAATAATAAGCTAGAAATAATATAACTATAAACCTTTTAATAATAAAGACTTTAATAATATTTAATACTATAAGTATTAAAAGAAAGAATATATATTCCCTAAATGCTTAAAACTAAACTATACTATATATAAAAGCAATAAATATATTATAAGCTAGCACTACCTATACTATAAAAACCTAATACTAAAAACCTTAAATATAAACTTAATTCTAGTTAATATTAATAAGCCTTAAAGCTATACTCCCTTTATAATTAGTACTTCTTATAAAATAAATACCCTAGGTATTAATAAAGTAGTTAAATATAAAGAGATAAATAATAGAATAAAAATAAAGGTATTTATATAGTAAAATTACTACTAAGTAGCTATTAAGGTATTATTTAATTTAAAAGCTAAAAGATTAATTATTTACCTTAGAATATTAAATAAAGAAAACTAAGTAAATATAAAAGTAAATACTATATTATTAGCTAGTGCTTTAGGTAATTTATTTAAGTATAAAGGTATATTAAATAAGTTAATTAGTATTACTAATAGTATAAATTATAATAAGATATATTAGGTTTACTATTATATTACTAATATATAAAAGGACCTACTTTTAAATACTAATTAGGTAAAGAACTATAAGCTATAAATCCTATTTTAAAATAATAAGACTTAGTAATATTTAATAATATAAGAATGCTTTATATTTATAGAGTACTTAAAGTAAATTTACTATAAAAGAAAGAATATAATTATATTACTAATGCTAGCCTTAGTATAAATTAAGGAGATACTAAGGAATAATAAAAATAAAACTAGCTTATAAGTAAAGAAAAGTAATATAAAAAAACCTTAGCTTAATAAGTAAAGTAAAAATAATAAGTAATTAAATAGTAACCTAGCTATAAAAAAGCTACTAAAGGTATATATTAAGTTTATAAATATATTCTTAAAAAAACTTATAAGCTAGCTCCTAGCCTTAAGAGATTATACTTATATAATTAAGCTAATTAATAGTAAAATACCTTTTTAAAGGCTAATTTATAACCTTATTAAAAAGAAGCTATAAGTTCTTTATAAATATTTAGCTAATATATAGTAAAAAAAATAGATTTAATAATTAATAAGTCCTTTAAATACTTTAATTTTATTTATACTAAAAAAAAAAGGTTAGCTTAAGCTATATATTAATTATTATAGCCTTAATAAGGTTATAAAGAAAAATAAAGCCCTATTACTACTAATTTTAAAAATTCTTAATTAATTAAAGGGAGTAAAGGTAGTTATAAAGATTAACTTAAAAGATATATACTATTAGCTATATATTTATAAAGGTAATAAGTAAAAGATAGTATTTTACTATTAATATAAGCACTTTAAATATCTTATAATGCCTTTTAGCCTTATAAATATACTAGCTACCTTCTAAGAATATATTAATAATATACTAAAAGAGCTTATTAATACTATTTATATTATTTACTTAAATAATATTCTAATTTATAATAGTAACTTAATAATATATAATAAGTATATTAAATAAGTTCTATAAAAACTCTAAAAGGCTAAGCTTTATACTAATCTTAATAAATATAAATTCTTTACTACTTATATTAGCTTTCTTAGCTTTATTATTATACTTAATAGTATTAAGATAAAGCCTAAGTATATTAAAGTAGTAGTAAAATAGTAGCTACCTTATAATATAATAAATATTTAGTATTTCCTTAGGTTTATAGGATTTTATAAATACTTTATTTAAGAATATAGTAAAATTACTATCCCTCTTACTAACTTATTAAAGAGTAATAATAAAAAGGCTTTATAGCTAAGTAATAATAAGCTAGCTATATTAAATTAACTTAAGTAAAAGTTCTTAAAAGCCTCTATCCTTATTTATTTTAATTTAGAGGCACTATTAAGAATAAAAATAAATATATTAGCCTTTACTATTAAAGCTATTATAGCTTAATTATAGCTAAGTAGCTAGCACTTTATAGCTTATATATTAAGAAAGCTATTTAGCTTAAAACTAAAATATATAATACTAAATAGTAAGCTTTTTACTATTTAAAAGGCCTTTTAAATATAAAGGCATTACCTAGCTTATTTAAAGCACCCTATTTAAGTTATTATAAATTACTTAAATTATAAGTACTTTATTATAAAGCTAAAGCTATTTAGCTATTAAGTAAATATTCTTAATAAGTTATATTTATTTAACTTTATTATAAAGTATTAGCTAAGTAAGCTAAACCCTATAAATAGCTTATTTTAAAAATTAAACTACTTCTTTAAAGAAGTAATAATAAAAGTATAAGTATTATACTTACTACTATTTTTTATTAAGTTTATAGCTAGTAAGCTATATAGCTTTAATATATAACTAATAGCTAATACTCTAAATATTTAAAATAAGGTTACTAAATTATTATATTAATTAGCCTTATTACTTATTAGTAGTAAGCTACTACTAAGCTATATATAAATAATAATTAAATAAAATATAAGGTATTTAGCTTAAATCTTTTTATTATAAATTAAAAGATAAGTAAAGTAAAAGAGATTATATAAAGTAATATAAATTAAAGCTAGTATACTCTAATTTTATAATAAAAAGAGTTTATAGTTAGGGCCTAATAGTTTAGGTTTAAATACCTAAATATTACTAAAGAACTAGCCTATATATAGTATATATACTATAAGTAAGGGGGTAGGTAGCTAAAATATTAAAATTTTAAAGAATAAAACTAAGTATTCTTTTAACTTTATAAAGTATTTAAATTAGTTTTATTTATTATATAGTAAACTTCTATTTAAGGAGAGAATTTATTAAAAGCTTATAGTAAGGTTATTAGCTATTAAAAAAACCTTTTTTAAGTTAATTTTTAATAAAGCTAACTATAAGAAATTAGTTACTTTAATATTTAAGACTTTAAAGTTTATATAATTAAGGGATGCCTTAATATAGTAGTAATTAAAGCTATTAAGTAATAGTAAAATACTAATATCTTTAAAAAGTATTACTTAAATAATTAATAAAAATAAACTACTACTATATAAGGGCTAAGTATATATTTTAACTAAAATAAAAAGTAAGATTTTATAGCTAACTTATAATAACTTTATAGTAGGCTACTATAAAGTAAATAAAACTATTAAATAAGTTATAAGCTAATATTTCTAGCTAGGGCTAAAATAGAATATTAAAACCTATATTAGTAATTATATAAATTATTAGCTTAATAAGCTAAGGTTATATTAACCTTATAGTAAGCTAGCAGCACTATCAATACTAAAAAGACTATTTTAAGAAATTTTAATAAACTTTATTATAAGCTTACCTTTAGTTAAGTAAGTAAATAATAAGATATATAATATAATTCTAATAGTAGTAAATAGATTTTTTAAGTATATACTATATATTACTATAACTATAATAGTAACTAATAATAATTTAGTAACTATTCTTATTAAGAATATTTTTTATAACTATAGTATACTAAAAAGCATTATAAGTAATAAAGATATAGTTTTTACTAATAAATTCTAGGGGACTTTTTACTATTTTTTAATAACTAAGTAGCTATTTAATATTATATTTTACCCTTAAACTAATAATTAAATTAAAAGAATAAACTAAATTTTAAAATACTATTTATAAGCCTTTAAATATATAGAATAAACTAACTAGCTTAATTACTTAGCTTTTATATAATTTATATATAATACTAGCTATTATATAGCTTATAGCTATATATTAATAGAGTTATTATAAAAATATAAACCTAAAAAACTAAACTAAGTAATAAAGCTATTAAATATTATTAATTAAAGTGCTAAGATTAAGGTAAAAGAACTATAAGCTAAATATATAAAAATAAAGTAGCTATTTAGTAATACCTAGGCTTAGTATATAAAATACTATAATACTAAGTATAAGCTAATAAACTTTAATATTAAAGATTATATTTTTCTCTTTATAAAAAAATTAATTTATAGTAACTAAGCTAAAAGCTTATAATAAAATATTTAAAACCTTACTAAATTACTAAAAAAGTTAGTTATTATAGCCTTACTTATTAGCTTAAACTACCTCTAACCCTAAAACTATATAATATATTTAATATTATAAGCTTTAAGCTATTTAAAGATAATTTATACTAAAAAAAAGTAATAATAGTATAGCTATCTCTTAAGAAGAATACTAAAGTATATAAGGTAGAATAAATTATAACTTATAAATATAAAGATAAGTAATAAAAATACTTAATAAAATAAAAAGGCTATAATAAAATAAAAAACTTATAGGTATTATAAAAAGACTTTACTTTAAAAGATATAATTAAGGATTATAAGTAATTAATATATAGCTAAATAATAGTATAGTTATAAGTAAAATAGGTTAATAAAGAATATATATATCTCTCTTTTAGTAAAAGTAAGTTTATTTAGTTAAGTAAAGCTATATAATAAAAAAAAAATAATAAAAAAAAAAGTATAAAGCATACTATTTCTATATAGTAATATTACTACTATAACTTCTCTTTCTTATTCTTCTCTTTAGCTAAATTCCCTATTAAATTAAATAGTGCCTTAAGAAATATATATAGCCTAATAAAGTATAATAATATAGTAGTAGAAGTCTTAGCCTACTTAGACCTAAAGTGTATAAATAAAGTATAATTAGTAACTTAATAAAGAGTTAGTAGTAGTAGTAAAATAATAATAAAAAAAAAAAAAAGAAAACTTACTAAGTAAAGATTCTTATAAATAAATTATAAATAATTAGATTAGTTAATAGAAATAAGTAACTAGTTTATAAACACTAGCTGCTAGATTATTATATTTTAATAGCGCTATTACTCTATAGTAAGCTTATATAATAATTATACCCTTTTAGTATATTCTAACTTATTTATATTTTTTTACTTATTAAGTATAAGGTTTAATATAAAAATAATAGTAAGTAAACTCTAAGTAGTAAATTAATAGTAAGCTTATAAAAAGTACTAAAAAACTATATTAAAATATAAAAGTACTTTAGGTTATTAGTCTTTTCCTTTATAAGGTAAAAGACTTTATAGTAAAAATATATTTAATATATATTTTATTAAGAAAAAATAATAAATTAGTAGTAATACTTAAATAAAAATATAAGCTAAAGAAAAAGAGAAGGTTTTTTTATATAAAAATAAGTTTTTTTATTATACTTATAGGCAGTGTATTTTATACTTACCCTTATAAATTAAGAAAAGAAAATATATTAATAAAAGAATAATAGCTACCTTATAGTAAGTTACTTACTATTAAAGAGGCTATATACTATAGAAATAGGCATATTAGCTATAATATACTATAGCTATAAATTATATTTCTCTTTATTACTAATAAAAGCTTTAGGTTATAACTTTTAGGTATAAACCTAATACTTATAATATAAATAAAGAAGTTTCTCTTTACTAATAGTAAGAGTATAGCTATTAGTATTAAACTATAGCTACTAATAAAGTATAGAGTACTTATACTATAATTATTATAATATTAGGGGTAAAATTAAGTTTTAGAGTAATATAGTAATAATATTTTATTAAAGGAATATAATTTTTAAAAGCTATAGTAAACTAGCTAAAGGTTAGTAGTAATAAAGTAAAGAGATAGCTAAGTACTTATAAAAAATTTATTAAAAAAAAAAATAAAAAAAGAAGAGGCTTATTATAAAAGTAAAGGTAAATAATAAAGTAATAAGTAGTAACTAAAAGAATAAGGTTAGTAAAATAAAGAAAAGAAAGTAGAAAAAAAGCAGTAACCTTACTAGAAGCTTATAGAGAAGAAAAGACTTATAGTTAGTAATAAGGATAATAAAGGAAAAAAGGTAGAAAAAAAAGGAAAAAAGAGGGTGCTTTTATAGTTATTAGGGAGCCTATAAAGATAAGGGTATTATATATAAAAGCAATTCTAACTAGGTAATTAATGCGCTTAAA
>SRPU01000170.1:0-28419 GCA_018360185.1 Claviceps lovelessii
CGACGCCTTTCGACGAAAGGTATTGTGTAGGCGCTGGGCATCCGAGGACTGCGGCCGAGCTGCTCGACAGAATAGACAGGACCATGGTGGTTCGGCCGGTCGGCTGAGCACCTGGGCTGGTCCTTTGTCCACGTGCCTTTGCATTGCGATGTCGGCCGTTCGCGCGGCTGGACGACGATGTGGGTTGGTCGTATCGGGTGGGATGCCAAGGGGATTTTCATTTCTGACATGTACACAGACGCAGACCACAAAAAGGGCCGTCGTTCGTCATGAATGGGCCGGGATGGAGATGGACGTGTCTGGGTTGAAGCGCTGAGGGGAGAGCATAAAAGACAAAAAGAACAGTATCGAATACGAGGGAAACGACAATTGGCGCTTCAGCAGAACCTGTCATGCTTAGCAGAGCAAGCTGACCAATTGGTAGCCCTCTTTATTGTTTCTGCTCTTGACGGAAATTTACATACATACATCACTTGGGTGTTGGAACCGTCCAGCGCATATGAGCGCTCATGTAGAAGCTGGAACAGGTTCGTGCAGGACCTTTCTTTTTGGCAGAATGCAGGGAATTCCTTGTGTATGCCTCCATGCGATACATTTACATTACTGGCCAGAAGTTTGAGATGCATCGGACAGAGGGGAGGGGAGACTTGCTTCCCTTTTCTTCATGGAGGAAACGGGTGGTCGTGAGTTGGCGAGGAACGGGTTTTTATCCCCTGGTTTTGACCTTGATTCATTTATTTATCTCTCTTTCTTCCTGAATTTCTTCCTGAATTTCTTCCTGAATTTCTTCCTTTTTTTTTCCCAACTATCATTTCCGATTATCATCGTTCCATCCTTCTCTAAGCACCACTTCACCTTGCTGGTCCATCTAGCCGACGCAATGGGCTGCACTGCGAAATAGCCAGCCGGGGTGGGACAAAAGCGCCTTGTTCATTGGCGGATTTTTTCCTTTTTTTTTTTTTTAATGCATGTGTGCATGGACGCACGGTCATGGTCATGGTACATGATGCAAGAGAAAGAGAGAAGGACTGTGTGGCTGGTCAGGCACGCGGCGTGGCGAGTATGGGCGTGAGGGAGGCACGGACAGTGTCCATGCAAGGACAACGTACGGTGAAGACCCGATGAGGCAAGGCGGTCTGGGCGTGTGGCGGGGGAATGTTGACCGTCGAAGCCGAGGACTCGAGCGTGCCCAGCGCCCAGTGCTGCTTGCCGGCTGTTGACGGGCTGTTGGCGGGCTGTTGGCGGGCTGTTGGCGAGCTGGGGGAGCTGCTGAGCCACATGAGCAGTTCAACGGGCCCCGCCGGAGCGCCAGGGCTTGCAGCACCGGCGGCCCAGCAGCCCAGCAGCCGACCGCCTGGCAGCCCCTCCCTTCAGGTCAGGCGGGAGAAGGCAGGGAAAAAGCAAGAGGAAAAAAAAAAAAAAAAAAAAAAAAAAAAAAAAAACAGCACCCGACCCGACCACGCCAAAAAAGCAGCCCAGACAGTGCGGCAGTGTGCGGCGGTGCGGCAGTGCAGCCTATTGAGAGCGTCTGGCCGGCGTCTGGTCAACTGCTCTGCTCTGCTGTGCTTCCCTGTCCACCAACTCCAGTCATCTTCTTCCCCCCTTCATCCCGCGCCAAAAAAAGCCTTTTTTTTTTTCCCACCCACGACGAAATCCGCCCAACAAGGCCAACAGGCGAGATACTTCCACCACGACGACCTTGCTGCCACGCAAGACAAAACGCGAACCGGCTTTCTCTCCGAAGAGCCTTTTTGACATTGACGACGACCCCTCGTGACGCTGTGACGCTGTGACGCTGCTTCTCAGGGCTTCCAGCTTTCCCTTTCCAGCTTCCAGGCCAACCACGACGAACCGATCCTGATCCTGATCCTGATTCTGCCCCGACGACTGCTTCTCTGTCGAAGCCATCCTGTCATCGTCCATCGTCCATCGTCCATCACCGTTCGCCAGACCATTCGCCCCTTTGTAGGCCATCACGAAGACGACACAGACCTCTGCGACCGCGTCTGCTTTGTCCATCTCGAGATTGCTGCCGTCCGACTCGTTTTTTGACCTTTTCCGTCGTCCTCCTGTTCTCGCTCGCTTTCATCAAGCAGTCAACGCAGCTCCCGTCTCCGCTCGTTTCGCCGCCGTGTAGGCCGCTTTCTGCCTCTGCTGGGATAGCTTCGCGTAAGTCATCTGCCTGCCTGCTTTTTTTGTTTTGTTTTGTTTTGTTTTGTTTTTATTTTTATTTATTTTTTTCATTTTGCCCTACCTTTTCTGCCTCTTTTCTTTTCTTCTTTTCGTACACCTGCCCTCCATCGTCCTCTCTTGTCTCTGCCTTGGCCAGTCTTTGCCAGTTCTCAATTCCATCTTGCACCCCAATTTTCGTGCCCGCGACGGCGTGATGGATTTTGGTCAATGCAATGCACTTTTCCCTTTTTCACTTTTTTTTACATGCAAACTCTCCTCCCCTGTTTTGGCGGACAATATCGCATCCTTCTCAATGCTCGCATCCAACAAATGAACCTCGCCAGCCGGGTTTCCCGAGTCGCTGCAATCTCGGCTCCCCCTCACCACCCCCCCTTCTTACCTTAGCCTCTCCCCCCCCCTCATATGACTAACTTTGCGGATGCGGCCTGCCTGATAGATATTCCCGAAGTGCCTGGCATCGTATCCAGCGCTCCACCAGAAAGCTTTGCATTCCACGACTCCCCCGCAGCCGCCACGTCTCGCGCATCGGCCTGCATCACCGTCGCCTTCATCGTTGCACGTTTTCCCACGCGCCAACGCCGCCCGACCACTCGGTACCTGCGAGCAAGCTCTCGCCAAGGGACCTCCCTACTATGGCTGACCAACATGAGGTCGATCTCGACTCTATAATCGATCGCCTTCTCGAAGTGCGAGGCAGCCGTCCCGGCAAACAGGTTCAATTGCTCGAGGCCGAGATTCGATACTTGTGCACCAAAGCCCGCGAAATTTTCATCTCGCAGCCCATTTTGCTTGAGCTGGAGGCTCCCATCAAGGTGAAAAAAAAATTCTTTCCACCCCCCTTTTTTTGTACTTGAGTTATTCGTATTGATCCTTTTTATTTTTCTTTCTTTCTCATCACGTTTACTGACAATGCACAGATTTGTGGCGACATCCACGGCCAATACTATGACTTACTGCGGCTCTTCGAGTACGGTGGCTTCCCTCCCGAGGCCAACTATCTCTTCCTAGGTGATTACGTCGACAGAGGCAAGCAGTCTCTCGAGACCATTTGCCTTTTGCTTGCCTACAAGATCAAGTACCCCGAAAACTTCTTCATTCTGCGTGGTAACCACGAGTGCGCATCCATCAACCGCATCTACGGTTTCTACGACGAGTGCAAGCGCCGGTACAACATCAAGCTGTGGAAGACCTTCACCGATTGCTTCAACTGCCTTCCCATTGCCGCTATCATCGACGAGAAGATTTTCACAATGCACGGTGGTCTGAGCCCCGACCTGAACTCTATGGAGCAGATTAGACGTGTCATGCGACCTACCGATGTATGTGTAAATTGTGCTGCCAGCTTCATCATTTGAAGCCAAGAAAAAAAAAAAAGAGAGGGAGGGACATTGGCTTTCTACCATGTACTGATGTACTGACTGACTTCACAGATTCCCGATTGTGGTCTGCTTTGTGACCTGCTCTGGTCTGATCCTGACAAGGACATCACTGGCTGGAGCGAGAATGACCGAGGTGTTTCCTTCACCTTTGGGCCCGATGTTGTTTCACGTTTCTTGCAAAAGCACGACATGGATCTCATTTGTCGTGCTCATCAAGTTGTTGAAGACGGCTACGAGTTCTTCTCCAAGCGTCAGTTGGTGACTCTTTTCAGCGCGCCCAACTACTGCGGAGAATTCGATAACGCGGGAGCCATGATGAGCGTTGACGAGAGCTTGCTCTGCTCTTTTCAGGTCAGTTTCTATCAAAACGAAGAAGAAGAAGAAGAAGAAGAAGAAGAAAAAGGGAAACGAAAAAGTAAACAGCACGGGAGAAGCAAGGGAAGAACAAAGACAAGTTGAGAAATCAGTAAATACTGACTGCTCCGCTATAGATCCTCAAGCCTGCTGAGAAGAAACAAAAGTACGTTTACGGTGGTCTTGGGAGCGGAAGCAAACCAGTCACTCCCAAATCCAAGTCCAAATAGTGTATTCGAAGAAGAAAAAGAATGTGGAAAAGCATTGCAAGATTTCAAGACACAACAACCAAAAAGAACGAGTTTATACGAACATGATTGCTTTCTTTAGGTTCGGACGGCGCTAAATGCATACTGCATTTTGTTTTTATACATCATCGGCGGAATGACTTTGTTCGTGTGACGACGCCTCCAGAACAAGACAAGGACGACAACCACCACTAACTACACTGTTTCGGCTGCCGATTTTACGAAAACGCTAGCACCAACCCGACAATTGACCCGACACACCCATCGTTTCTTCTGGTAATCTCTTGACGCGCCTCGTCAATGTGTGCTCTCAACAGTCTCTCACCTTTTCTCTCTCTCTCTCTCTCTCTCACACACACACGCTCTCTCTCTCTCTCTCTCGCGCGCGCGCTCTACATCACTCCCTCTGTCCAATCTCGATCTGAACATTATCTCTCCCTCCTGGTGAGGTTGTGCGCGAGTGCTGTGGTTGTGGCATGGTGGCGTGCATCGGACCTCGCACCATGGCCGGGGTGTTTTCCGGCAGCGAGCATGCTGGGTTTGGTTTTACGTCGGGGTTGTACAACGAAAAGAAGTAAAGAGGAAAAAAATCAGAATACAGAAAATTCAAAGTAAACCTTTTTGTCCTTGCACCCTTGCTTTTTCTCTTTCTTGTCTTTTCTCTATTTTCCTTTCTATTCTTTCTGTTGTGAACGCGTCTTCCCGATCCATATGTATTTGGCCGCTGTGTACATGTTGGGAAGACCCTCGCCGGGGTGTTTTGGCGAAATGGTCGAGCCATGGTGAACGGGGAAGGGGAAGGGGAAGGGGGAAGGGGGATGAGGGGAGGGGGGAAGTGGATTCAAGAGAAGAACAAAAGAGCCAAGATTTACAAAAGAAAACAGCCCGGATCGTCTCTAATGCTGCGTCACGCCTCAATCACGACGAATGGCTGTCTTTCTTTTATTGCTTATTCAATACACATGACCTGTTTGATTCATGCGGTGCGCGTGCAATATTTAATGTTCTGTGCCATGTAGATTGGCCGTTGTTGTTTGGATAGCCGGGCGGGTGTGTGCGTTGTGGATCATCCGTAGGAGTAAGTATATCGAGTATGATGCGTGATCTGGAGAGGGAAAGGGGGGACGTGAAGACAAGAAGAAAAGGGGGACGGGAAGACAAGAAGAAAAGGGGGACGTGAAGGCAAGAAGAAAAGGGGGACGTGAAGACAAGAACAAAAGGGGGACGTGAAGACAAGAATAAAAGGGGGACGTGAAGACAAGAACAAAAGGGGGACGTGAAGACAAGAATAAAAGGGGGACGTGAAGACAAGAACAAAAGGGTAACGTGAAGGGGACAAAATCAAGTCCACGGGGGAGAAGAAAATGCCAGAGAAAGAATGGAAAGAAGGAAAAAGGAAGTACATCCAGGAGCGGCAGGGAGTGGGAGTATGTACACACCCTTGCAGGTATTGTGGCCACAACGACTGTATAGACTAGGGAAACTTAGTACAGATACAAAAAGAAGGACACAGAACAAGACAAAACGAAGCATATTCGTTCATAATTATTGCGTTTATTTTTTCAAAAAAAAAAAAATCAAAAAAAAAATCGACAAGTCCACTTTCAGGCAGGATGCGTTGGAAGGGGTTACAACGTTTTGGCCACGTACTGTATCTATATACATGTACATGCACCTCCATGTAGAAAGAAATATAAAGAATTAAAATATCATAGTTACAACGTAACGTTGGAAGGAGCATAAACGAAGGATATGAAAAAGAGGTATGGCCAAATAATTATAAAAAAGACAGTATGAAAGAATGTGTATTAAAGAGGTATGTGTATTAAAGAGGATGTGTATTAAAGAGGATGTGTATTAAAGAGGATGTGTATTAAAGAGGATGTGTATTAAAGAGGATGTGTATTAAAGAGGATGTGTATATAAAAAGGTATACATATCAAGATACAATATGCAAAGAAATATACACAACAAATCCATCCGACTAAACGAAGATGTCGTACTGAACTTGGCCGGCTGTCGCCGTATCCTAGATAAAAAGAGCTTATAGAAATGGGGCAAATTAAAGGAGAAAAAAGGTCATTAAAAAAAGGTAATAAAAAAGAAAAGAAAAAGCTAGAACATAAGGCATGTTACTTTATCGTTTCTTGCGTGTATGTAAGTATTTTATGCATTAGTTGGCTATGTTTAGAATCCGTTCGTTTGGTTACAAGGATTTGTGCTCTCACTGTATGTACAGAATATACACATGGAAAAATATACCTATGAAGAAATATATAAAAAAGAAATGTCAAAAAAAAAAAACGCCTAGTACCTTTCTACTCCAAATCCCCCCCCCGCATCGCCAAAAGACCTCACACAACGTACACGACACACGTTTCGTATCACCTATTCGCAGCACAACACAATACCAGACCAATGGGTGGCCTGGCTCCCAAACATGCCCCAAACGTCCGCCTATCTTGCCCTCACCCATCCGCGCAATCCTCACACGCCGTTTGAACCCCCTGACCCCCCGCTTGACCCCCCCCTTTCTTCCCATCCACATGCCCCAGATGTCTCCCCGGGTCAACCACATCCCTCACCCGCCTCTTCAGCTCCTTGACCTCGGGGAATCCGCCGTCCCGTTTCCTGTCCCACAGGACGTGCACCTCGTCTGGGCCCTCGGCCGGGCTGCTGGCCTGGATGGCGATGGTGAAGACGCCACCGGTGGAGGGCTGGAGGGAGACCTGGCCGAGGGAGGTGGAGAATGTGGAGAGGAGTTCTTGGGCGTACTGGCAGCGTTGGTGTTAGTTTCGGGGGGTCTTGCGGGCGTTGATGAGCTTTTGTGGGTGACGAGGGTGACTGCGGGCTTTTATGGGTCAAGATGTTTGTTCTTGTTCTTGGTTCTTCTTTTCTTTGTTTCTTCTTTTCTTTGTTTCTTCTTTCCGTTTGAATTCTTTTGTAAAGAAGAAGAAAAGGAAAAAAGGGAAAGAAAGTAAAAGAAATGAAATGGAATGCAAAGGAATGCAAAGAACAAGTATAAGTCCTTTGTTCGGAAAAGGCCATGTTGTGCTCTGTGCAACAATGGGGTCTGTACCCGCAGCCCATGTACGAAGCCCGTAAAGTGTAGGCCCTGGAAAGAGAGATATCAAGAGTAAGGAAGAAGATGAAGTAGAAACTGAGGATTAAAAAATAGGACCAGAAGAAAGGGAAGAGAAGGAAAGGAAGAGAAGTGAAGAAAAAGTAAGGGAATAGAAACAAGGGAATAGAGGTAGAGAGATGAAATAAACAAACAAAATAGATGAATGATGTAAAGAAATAGAACAACGACATAAAAGAAATATAAATATAAAATAAATGTAAATATAAATAAATAAAATAAAATAAAAGACCTATAAACTCAACAAAAGCAAACAAACAAACAAACAAACAAAACATTCACCAAATCCACACCTTCAAAACATACATATGCCGCCCTCAGCATCCACCGACACTGCGTGCAAAACTGAATCGTTACGCGCGGGAACCGCTCTTCTCCCGCGGGGGGCGTGCTCATTTTGGTAGGGGGGCGCGAAGACGGAATTCGGAGGGGGAAATGCGGGGCGGATCCGAGGTTGTAGGGTCTAATGAGGTGAGATGGTTAGACGGAAGGGAAAAAAAAAGGATGATAGAATGGATGGATGAGGATGAAAGTGTAGATGGATGGGCTGGTTAAAGAGGGCATACGACGATGCGATACGTAGCTGGGACGTTTTGGGAATGAGGAGGGGAGGGGCACGTGCTGCGGGGGGGGGGGGGGGGGGGGGGGGGGGGGGGGGGGGGGGGGGTCATGAGACAGAGGCGTGCACGTCTGGACCGGGTATTTGCTATTTGCGCACATGGATGGCCAGCCAACATGGGGTTCAATATGGTAATTATTCTGGCCGTACGTCTTTTCTTTTCTTTTCTCTCTTTTCTCTTCCTTTTTTTCTGACCTTTTTATCCTTGCTTTCCTTCTTCTTCTTCTTTTTTCGTCACCACGCGCAGGAGAACAGCGCCTCGTGCCTTGAACGTATACAAACGCGAATAATATTGTAGACATGAAACTACTAGTGACCTGCGCGGACATGATGAAACTAGGAAAAACACTCGCAGTGAGACGATCAAACATCATTGGAAGGGAGGAAAAATAAAAGGCTTTTGAAATAGTTAGAATAAAAGGAAAAAGGAAAAAGAAAGAGAGAAAGAAGAGATAAAAAAATAGAGAAAAAAGAAGAAGAAGAAGAAGAAGAAGAAGAAGAAGAAGAAGATGAAGAAGAAGAAGAAAAAACACAGATTAATACATGCTGAAGAGCCGGCATTTCCCCCACACTCGGGATTTTCTAGTCCTCTTTCCTCATCTTTCCTCACTGCCGCGGCACAGCGACACGGATGCTATGCTTCAGAGACGGAACAGACCAAAGCCGACTTTTGAACACCCTCTTGTCCAACGCAATGTGTGGTTGTTCGCTACGCGCGAGAAGAGTTTGGTTCGCTGTTGCTCGTGTCCCTTTCATGTCGGCCTGTTGCTCTTGTCTGCCTCTTTTTTTTTTTTAAAAAAAAAAATAAAAAAAAAAGAGAAAAAAAAAATTCCATATCGAGGACGGATGAGGGCGGCCAGTGGCATTTTTCGTCTTGTCTGTCGGCTCGACGCCGGGTCTCCCATCCCCATTCCATCTCCATCATCCTATCGACGTGGAAGAAAAAAAGAAACAAAATCCCTCCGCGTGAAGCCTCCAAACCGCATCCGTTGTTCCAGTAATGAGATATAAACACGTCAAGAAAACTGGTTGCTGTGGCCGTCACTGCTGACCGTAGCGTAGCCCGCCGTGTCTGTTGGTCGCTGTCTGGGCATACCGCATACCGCATGCTGCAAATACCGCAATTCCCAGCCATTGTTAAACAAACAGAAAAAGAGCAAAAAAAAAAATGAAAAATTCAATAAGTGTCCCCATCGTGACAGGTCGTTCGTTGACTGCAAGTCTCGTCCTCTCCTTTCTTTTCTTTTCGTTTCTTTTCTCTTCTTCCTTGCATTCTTTCTCTTTCCCCTCTGGTATCTATTGCGAGAAAAATGGACGCCACACACTGTCTCACGCACACGCGCACATACAAAAGGAAAATTAAAAAAAAAGAAAAAAAGAAAAAAAAAAAGTGTCGACCTGTTTTACATCACGACACAGCAGCCGCCGGATTGCTGAGGCGCGTATGGGTCCTCGCCCTTAGGCACTGAACCCCATACTGACGGTACCATATAATCCCTCGTGCCGTTACAGTAGGCGATGATGCTACAATATGCGAAGAAGAAAGAAGAAGAAGAGCAAGAAACAAAGTGGTCAGCATCATCCCATAATATGGATAGAGACCAAGGGTAGCCCGTATCATCAGATCTCCCATGGACCAGTTGGGCTTCATGTTTGCCCGACAGCAGATTATCGGCTTACCTTTTAGCAGCTGTGCTGACGGGAATTCGCTCGCGCTCAAGATCTTCTCGCAAACGATTGTTGAGCTCCGTTAACCTCCTCAACTTCAGGTCGGCCATGGATTGCTTCGTTTTCTTGATCTGTGAAGGATCGCCAACATCTCGTGAGGTGTATTGAGCCATGATTTAAAATGATAAGGAGCGAAGGCGTTTCCGTGATCACAGGGTAAAGACGTGAAACGACGTGTGGCTCGGTTCGGCTCCCGTTGATGGCGGTCGCGGACACCGGCACCGTTGGACGAAACGTAGGGCGATGGAGAACCAGTCGAGTCGTGGGTCGAAGATGGAGAAAAAAAAAAGGACAACCTAGATTGAACAGACGAGATTTTGTCAGTCGGTAAAACCGCCCATATGGTTGCTAATTTTCCCAATTTTGGGCGCCGAGCACTGGTGCTGAAAGCAAGCACCGGCCTAGTGCAATGCGTATGTGAGGAATTTGCTTCTGAAATGTCGATTCGGAATGGGCACAGAGCTGGTGGCGGACAGTCGAGGACAGGTCGAAGGAATGAACGGGAAAAAAAACGACGGAAGAGAGCGGTCCCTCCGCTGTGCTGCGTGACGAAGCGACAATGATGCGATGAGTGATGAGTGCTTCTTCCTGCGGCGGTCGCGGTCCCGACAAAGGATGAAGCAAGGATTTGATTTTTCGGCCATGATGTCGAATGGGTTGTCTGTAAAGTCCCCGAAGGATATAAAAACAAAAATAATAATAAAAAAAAAATCGATTGGCTCCGCCAGTTGAAGCTGTTCGCGTCCGTCTGTCCTTATTCGTCTGCTGCGATGGCCGTATCGGAAGTCGTCGTGAAGCCGATGGGACGAGAGAAAGAGGGACCTTGATCGCTGTGCAACGCAATGCAACGCAGTGAAGGGAAGAAATGGGGCAAGAGAAAAAGAAAAGAGGGGGAAGAAAAAGGAACAAAGGCAACCTACCGATTGAATTTGTGCTGGCTGATGGCGCGCGAGAGACTGACTGAGACGTTGGTGTTGATGTTGACAAAGGAAGGCAGAGGGTACAAGGAAGGGGGGGGGGGGAGATCAAGAAGAAACGACAGTGAAGAAAGCGAAATGAAGATTGAGCATTGTCCGGACTGGACTGTGGTGGTGAGGACTGGACCGGCTGGACCAGACTGGACATGGAGCCGGGGTTTTGGGTTCTGGGTTCTGGTTCTCTGGCTGGCTGGGCTTCTCGGTTCTCACATGCAGTCACCGACTGGGCCCCAGCCACAGGCAAGACTTGGGGGGGTAAAGGCCGCCAAATGGCCGAGCGGCCGCTACGATTCTAGGGCGAGTGATCAAATTCAGGGGGACGCCTCGGGGGCGCCTGGGGCCAGGGTTCGCCAGTTAGAACGCGTCTGTGCTCACAGCCTCCATGTCCCAACACTGGTCGGTGCTCGGATCCAGCGTGAATGTCAACATCCAACCACATGCAGGCTTCCTCTATTCTGGCTCTGGCTCTGGCTCTGGCTCTGGGCAGCGGCTGTGGGCAGCGGCTGTGGGCAGCGGCTGTGGGCAGCGGCTGTGGGCAGCGGCTGTGGGCGCAGTTGCCCATGATGCACTGATGCAAAAAGCCCTCCTGCCGATACGCACCCAGGCCATGTGTACATTGTACATACAGCATGCATCCATCTGCATCCCACGCCAACATCATTCCAGGTCCCTTCGATGTTTGCCCTCACAACAACGAAAACATCAACTACAACATCCATCCAGGACATCCACTGTCTGCGTCGCCGCATCCAGCCGTCCGCACACCACGAAGCTGCCTGGCCCCTCTCAACTCGACCGAAAATCTCGGCATCGGAAAAAAAGAACCGACAATCAGAAGGAAAGAAAGAAAGGAGAAAAAAAAAAAAAATAAAAAAAAAACCACCCACTCCCCTGCTTTTGAGCCTTAGCGCCCCTTGTCCGTCAGATTGCCACTCCACCAATTTCGTCTCCCAGGAAATTGCACGCCCAAGCCCTTCCCTCTTATGGACTTGCCCTCAATAACTTGTGAGACAAAGGGAGCCGGGTTAATGACAGATGGCACTGGGACGCGGACTCGCCTCATTCACGAGCCGCCGCCATGTCCTGGGGAGAGAAGGACGAAAAAATCGAGCCAAAGAGGGACAAGACCGAGAAAACCTTGTTCATCAATCCACGATTCTTTGCCAGCATTGCTCCCGAAGGCCGGCAGGGGACCGGGGAGGGGGGGGGGGAGAGAAACATCTGCACATAGCCAGCGCTTCAACATGCGTGCTACGCACATAACAGGCATGTTGTGCAGCTTTTGTCTTCCCGAGTCCTTTTTTTCTGGGCCACAGCAAATTCGCCTGGTTCGTGCTTCCGTCTGTGTACATGTTCGGCGCGTCGGAGATCAAAAGATGTCTATTTTTTTCTTCTCTTTTTAATTTTTCCTTCTTTTTTTTTCTCAAGGAAATCATAAAAATCCTTCTTTTTTGTTTCACGACAAAGACCGCCGAATACGGAGCACTGGGGGGGGGGGGGGGGGGGGGGGGGGGGGGGTTGGTTTCAAATAGAAATTGAGGGTAAAAAGAATGCTAGAATCCGAAGATAAACCAAAACTTGAGAGTCAAGAGTGTCAGCCGTTTGAACCTTTCATCACCTAGATATAACGACTGCCACGTCCGGTCTATGCTAGGCTGAGGGAAGTGGTTGATGATGGGTCGTGACGCTTTCGTCGCTGTGTGCTTCATCGCGGCTTTTTGTATGTATCGATAGACCTGTGTGAAGGGATTGATCATGTCGAAACAGTCTGTCCGAGCATCGCGTACCTACATGAAATAGAAAATAGATATCCCTGGCTGCCACTACTTTGAGTCAAGACCAAAAAAGCGGTTCCTTTTTTCCGCAAATACCGAGTATGCGGGAGAGAGAAAACAAGTGAAGCTTGGCGCGGCTTTTTTTTGTCCATCCCCGCAACTCCTCTTTTCCCTCATGCTTTCGAAATGCCTCTCAAACTGCTCTTCTTAGCTAGACCCCGATTGCCGAGGACAAACACGCCGCATCCTGGCCAGAGTGTAGAGGCCAGACTCCAGAAGGCCCGCCATGTGCCCCGGTCTAAAAATCATCAGACAAACTCAATTGGGCCATGGCCCATGGCTTGTCGCATTCTCTCCATCCATCGGCTAGGGACCAGAAACCGTCGCCTCGTGATTGACCACTTTCGATGGATGCATACATACGACCGCACAGCCACTGCAATTGTTTGCAGCACGATTCCGCTGTCTCTGGCCTGGGTCTGCTCATGGCTCCGGCAGGTTTTTGTGTCCTGCATTTTGGCTGTGCGCGCCACAACCCCAAGCCACGTGATCATTGCTTCGTTCTTCCAGCGAGGACGCCGGAAATCGTGAAATCGTCACCGCTGCAAGTGACCAGCCAGTGACTGCACAAGTGCACATACCCCGCCCGCCTCGAAAAGATGGACTGTATCAAAACCAATCCCGGAGCCTCGGACTCTTGACAGTCAATCTGGCTGCCAAAGGAAATGTTTGGAATCACTGCAAAGCGGGAAAGCACGCAAGCTCACCCATGCGGCAGTGATCAAAGTGAGTGACATCTGAGGGCAACCCCAAGCTCATCGACAAGCTGGCAACCGAGCCGAGTGAGAGAAAGAGCTTGAGAGCTCAGACTCAGAGCATGCCTCCCCCCCCCCCCTCCTCCCTCCACCCGTTCGAACGGGAATATCCGTGCGTCGCGTGTGTCATGGCACACGCCGCCGCACATGCTATTGCTCCGCTCGGCTCCGTCAAATCACTCGTACGTAAACTGGGGGTCCCACCAGACCAGACAAAGACATTTCCGAAGCCGATCCTGCAATCCTGCAAACCATCATCCTTTCCAACAATGCGCCCAGCCTGGCTACCTTCGCGCGCCCGCGCCGGATTCTGGTTATAGCGTTCACGATTCCCGCGTCGAGTCTTGATGGCTGATAGTTCTCCATCCGCTCTTATTCTCCAAAACCACATCGTGCCTGCCGCTCAGAAAGCCATGTGTAGACCTTTGTTGGCCCCCCGATTACCATGGCTGTTGTCGTGTTGTTCATCGGTAGAGGCGGTATAGAAAAACTCTCAGATTTTTCTCCGTGAGAAAAAGATCCAAAGGTGATAGGACCTTCATACTTCAGGATTCTGAGCGTAGTAACGAAGCTTGGCTCGAGCGCTGCATTGTGTTATAAAACCCCATTGCCACAATACCCTTACCAAGTATGCCACATCCTCCGAGCTGCTCTCGACAAGCAGACCGTTCCCATCATGTTGATCGGGTTGGACAAGAAAAACATGATGGACACTTTTTCTCGGCTGCACAACCCGTTAAATTTCCCTAGTTGGAGCTCCGGTATCTAGTCTTTGTCTCGGGATCCGGGTGTACGTCCTTGATCGTTTGTGAGGGCGTTGTCGTGGTGTCGAAATGCTTTCGCATCGACAAGAATTTTCTTTTTCTAGTGTAACCACACCTACCCACGCTCTTCATTACAGCCGCATATATTTTTTTCTGGTGCGGGACTCGTGGTGGGATCTGATTGATTTTCAATGTCAACAAATTTGCCGCTGTCCTTGTTCTGCACCCACGACCTTTCTTATTGTTTGTCCCTTCTGCACACGAGCGTCAACTTGAGCTGAGCCGGCAAGAATAGCTGAGGCTTTACGCTCCATTCTTGTTTTCTTCAGCATTCATCGTTCTCTTGTTATCTCACTTCTTCTCTTTTGTCTCTTCCAGTCTTGTCCTCTGCCACCTACTCACGCCCCTTCACATACCTGAATGGACTGGGGTGCGCGTCCAACTCCTTAAACGCAGTCGGAACGATCCAAAGTATGCGCACCAGTCCCAGATTGTCGCCCGAGTTAATGAGCAATGCCATTTCGGAGCCGGGGATGGAGCAGATTCTCCGCCACAGCCAAAGACAGAAGATGCTAGCAACCACACGACGTGGCAGGACATTGAATATAGCATACGTCTGCGGCATGTCCTTCATTTTGGATTTCACTATTGGGGTCGTGAATTTTTCGGAGTCACAGGTTGAAGCAGAAGAACGCGCCATCATCTCTCTGCAATAAACTAAACCAAGGTGTCGTCCAGCCCTGGTCCCTACAACGCAACAGGAGGTGCCAAGCCGCCGAGTCCCAGAAGGATCCTTACCACTTCTGAACAGACGAAGGAGGGCATTGTTGTTCTCCGTCAACCGTCGATTGTTCTCAGTGACATTTCTCTGGCGCGAATAGCGGACTGCTCATTTCTCCTCGCGTCGACACCACATCTTATTGTTTCGCGAACAAAATCTCATTGAGCTGTAGTAGCGGTAGCATCCTTGAAACTTTCCGCCGCCTTCGCGCCATCTCTGTTCACGACCTATTTCGACACATTGCTATGGCGTCAGCCAGCGCCGTCATTCAAATTGAGGCAAAAGTGTACACTGCGGAAATGGTGGACACACACTTGATCGATCCTTGGACGCTTCTGATGCAACGAAAATCGAGGCCGCCCTGTATTTCGGTTTTCACTTGAATGCCGGCCGGCGATGCCTCCTATCTCGGCCGATATCAATGAGGTTCCAACGGCCCATGACACCTTGCTGTGTCTGTCTGCACCTGGCGGCATTGAATTCTCTGGACCTTTATTGGCAGTAAATCACTCCTGAAATCTTGGCATATCAGTCTTCTAGTTCCTCTATTGCGCCATTCTGCAAAGATCGTGCGCAAGGGGCCAAGGACGGTTGATCGGCACGCGCAGGCAAGCAAATGGGCACGATGTTCAGGTTGGCCGATAACGGTTGTGTCGTTGTGTGCCCTAGAAGTGATGTTTGTTTTTTTTCGTGGCTTCGCACAGGGTGGGATGTGATAATTATCACAAAACTCTAGTCCCCTATCAAGGCTCTTGCGCTCAACGACTGACGGGTTGCTTCCAGTTGCGTCTGGTGTCGTTCGTTCCTTCCTCCTTTCGCTGTTGCCACTGTCCAATGCCGACTACATGTACCTACCTGCTTCGTACTTGGTTCCTACCTGTTTCGCCACTATTGGAAAGACACCCTCTCCTAGTCGCACCAGAGAATCCTGAAAAATTCGACACATCGGTTGCTTTCCAAGTCCCGACGCTCTTGCTCTTCTGGTCATCCAGTCTGGCGTTGCTGAGGACATCTCTCGTTTGTTGTCCGTCACAGGGGCGAATCTTCTTCCCCAAGCAAGACACTTTGGGTAAGAACTTGGTGCAGCGATCTCATAGAAATCTGTTCATGCAGTAGGTAGGTACCAAGTTGGCAAAAGCCCTGCTGACATTTTCTCGTCATTTCACAAGTTTCTTCTTCCTCCCTCTTCGATATCAGCCACAAGGCCATCATCATTTCCGAAGACCTGACCTCTACTCTACTCTGTCCTTCTTCGTCAACGCTCTGTTCTCTGGATCCAACCAACTGCATTTGACGAAACATGCCAATTAAGGTCTTGTATGCATAGCGATTCGCTGGTTGCTCTCTTTACAGATTGACGCGTGAGTTCTTCTTTCTTTGTTTTGCAGAAGTGCGTGTCATTCTTCCTTCTAGCCTCTTCGTCTCCCCCCTCCTCCACCCCATTCTCTGCATCTCTCTTCATACCACAACCACTCATTCCAGCGTCTCGCTCTTTGGCTTCACGATTGTTTGTCATATCGACTTTGGGGTCATGCTGGTGGCCAGTATCTTTGTCCCCTAAGGAGCTCCCACATGACAGACGCCCTCGACACATTTCCGGCATATCCCTTGGCGTCGTAGAAAGCGCTGGACAAGAACGCGTCTGAGCTGGTATCAGCTCCTGCAACTGCTCCTACGTTGAGAGTTAAAGGATCAGCCGTCCTGGTCACCATTGCATTTGTTTTTCTTTTTTTCCCGTCCCCCCTTTTTTTGTTTTGTTTTCGAGTTACATGGTGGACACACATGGCGATAACCCAAGATGGTCTTGACAAAATCAAGAAGGACGAAAAGAATCCTTCGTTGCCTGTACGCGGCCCAACAATATGATCACCAACTGAGTCCATCGACAACCCCTCTTATTCGGTATAATTTGCTACACAACTATCATCGTTGTATCCAAGTTACCATGGACCTGGGAAAGCAATCGTACCGAAATCCTTGCCAACTGTCATTCAATGGATTATCTCAATTTCTGAGGTCTCAGCTGGAGGCACAACGGATTACTGACGGCAGCAGGCTCTGGTCACAGGTAGCACCGATTCTGACGTTCATTCAAGCCAACACACAAACGCCGGGCAAGCTACACAATTTTCCTACGTTGTTCATCTGGCATTCAAAAGAGACTCATCGCTCTTTCTTCTTTTTTGCTTTCGTGGACGTCAAAATGGTCTCAAAGACCTACACCGCCCGTGAACTGATACGGATGAGACAGGCCTCTGTGAGCCAAGACTTATACAACAAGCTTTTTGACAAACTGCATAAAGACGGTGATTTGGGTATGTTGTTCCTGGCCGCTCGTCAAGACGCTTTTCTTGCCTTCCTTGGATTTTATTTTCTTCTCTCCTATTCTTCTTTTCTTTTTTTTTCCTTTTTTCCTTTTTTTGTTGCTGTAGCTTATGCTTAAAACAGGAGAAATTTTCCGTATGCCGCCCGAACGAGCTCTTCCTCTCATTGAGGAGGAGACGCTTGGACACGATGAAGAAGAGGAGATTACTTTGAAAGAATCTACTGTCCGTCAGCTTGACGGAACGGACGCCGAATGGAAATACCGGGGAAGGTCCGACTTAGAGCATGGTCAACACGAGCCGATCGGAGCCCCGCCTGGTCTTTCTGCTCAGAGAGACGAAGGTTTCCAAAGGTTCTACAAGGCGGTTGTTTCTCCAACTCACGTCCGAGTCACCGCAGGAGGACGTATAGTGCCAAACACTCGAGGCTCATCTTCTCCAACTGCTAAATGGCCGAGAGAGAAACCAGGAGTCGAGCGTTCTTTTACGTCTCGCTCCTCTAGTCATGGCACATATGGCGAAGCGACTGGTATTCCCTTGACAGCCACAATGCCACATCCTGCATATGGACCTTATCCTCATCTCTTTCCGGGAATGTTCCCAAGCATGCACCCTTCACTTACAGCGGGAAGCCATCCCCCGCCGCTTGCCATGATGCCCTGGCAGATGGGTATGAACATGGGGAATACTCTTGGTCTGGTCCATTCCAATCTTACGCAGATGCATCAAGCCAGATCAAGTCCAAACGCATCAACAGAGCGTACAAAGAGTGAGAAGCAGGGTGAGGGTGGAAACTCTGACAGTCCAAATCCTGTTCGCGTCTCACCACCGGAGCACTTTGACCACAGCCGCCCATTTTGCTTCAATGGACAGTGGATGATGCCCCCAGCTGGATCCTTCTACCCTTACGGAATGGCTTCTGTTCCAAGCTTCCCGCTCTCGGGTATGAGTCCCCCCACCGTCATGCCTCCTCGCTTTGCAATGCCTGCCATGATGCAGCCAGCGGCAGTGAAGTCTGGCCAGAAGTTACATGCCCACCTGGCGTCTTCTTCAAGTACTCCTAGCATTCCCATGCGGTCTCCGGTGCCTGTATCTTCCATTCGACCTAGCGACATCACCAAAAAACAGATAGAAGTGCTCAGATCTTCTCTCAAATACTTTGAAGACCAATTGCAGTACAACAAGCACCAAATTGATGAAAAGGGCATGGAGACGCAGGCGAGAATGGTTCGGCAGCACATTCAACAGTTTGAGAAAAACTTACAAGCTCAGCTGGAGAGTGAGCAGCCTCATTATTCGAAATATGAGCACCAAACAGATGCTAGCGGCTCAACTCCCGATGATAACGGCAAGAACTCGTCTTGCACTACAGCTAATGATATGAAGTCAGAGCGAGACTCAAGTCAATCATCTGTATCGCAGAATGCACCAGTTCATGGACAATCGGAAAGGACGAACAAGGGCCAAGAATCATTTCTTTCTCGACGCTCCTCCGCTCTGAAACAAGTCAAGTCGGCATCTGCCCCTGTTTCCACCAAAATCACCCCAGAGTCGTCGGAGGACAGCGAGCCCATGAAACGATGTTCGACGCTGCCAGCTGGTGCTGCTCTAGCACCACCATTTCGCCCACGAGCAGATAGCACCGTTTCGGTACCTCTTCCTGCTACTTTTAGCATATCATCAACCACATACACAGAAGAGAATGAGGCTGTGTCGCCAGTGGCTGAACAAGGCGCAGACTCGCTGGCTGAGCCGGAAGCATTTACCGAAAAGCCATACTTGATTGGGCATCTTCCAAGTGGCAGACACATGGAAGCCGGTAACACGAATTCTTATACATATGGTCGTGAGCTTACCGAGGATGAGCTGCGTGCTCGTCATATGTATTGGGGCAAGGCGCCGCACCATCTTCAGAAAGGCCTGCCCAAGTTTGACGGAAAAGATTTCTACCCTCCTTCCCCTGTGAAATCTCAACCACTTGTTTCCAGCCCGACTGCATCTAAACACGTCCCCATCGCCATGATACCCACCGGCAACACCGAGCCAGATTATGATTTAGCGACCTCAAACGCCGATCTGGATCCGTTCCGGTCGATTGCAAAGTCTGGACAACTCCCTTTGCGCGGTTCTCTGGGTATCACGAGTCCTTCTAAGCACGCGGTCGGTGCAGAACTTCCCACAGACTCATTGGCCCACACTCAAGAGAGGCTAGTTGTCGGCCCTGCCCCAATTGACCAGGGGTACAGCGAGTTTCGCAAGGCCTTGAGCCAGCATACGGCTTCATCAACAGACGGCTGCAAAGACAAGTCCTCGGACGACGGCGAGGATGGTTCAAACATCCTGTTTCGCGGCCGGAAGTATATGACCGCTAGTGGGTAAGTTGGCCGCGAAGCTGTCCGCTATGGAAGGCAAGAATGCAACTGACCAAGACCAGAAGCAAAAGTCGACACGATGTGTGGCAGCGCGTTTGGAAGCGAAACAAAACCAGTGCTACGGCTGTTCCTGGAACCGTGTCGTCCATGACAGCAAGAGGTGTATTGCCCAACTACGCTGGCCATGCTACCGCCTCTCTTACACCCGCCATTGCCGGCGCATCCATTTCTCCAAAGGTGCCATTGTCCAAACTCTCGATCAGTGATGACCTCAACACAACTGGCCGTGTATCCGACAAGAAAGCAGACCGACTTCCTGCCATTCATGGAGCCAAAGAGAATAAAATGAGAGTTGCTGACAAGTAATCCGTGTCACGTCGAAGTTGGACCTGTTGTCACAGACTGGAAACTGGAAGGGGAAAAAACGAAGAAAAAAAAAGAAAAAAAAAAAGCTCTAGACGGAGCATATTTTATTGTTTTCATACTTACGTATTGTATGAGTAACTCGCCAGCTCATTTGCTGGCTACTGTATACCTTACCATCTTCAGCTTCGCTACACTTGATGAGCTTGTCGAATTTGGCTTCCGGATGAAGATTCGCATTTTTACGACACAGCAGACGACATTTGCTACAGTATCACAATTGCGGTTGCACATGCACCATCAGAACATGGCAATACATTTATCGGAGGGATTAATATTGCAGAGAGAGGTGGAATTTGGAATTTTCATTCTTTCTCTTCCCATTTTTCGAAGTACGGGAAGGCTTTTCTTTCTTTCTGTTTCTTTCTTTCTCTTTTTTTTTCATTGCTTGAGCCAGCCAGGATGGAGCACATTAATCCGACAGTTGGCACCAGTCCAATTTCAAGGGATAATGACTGGCACTCAGATGTATTTTATGAGCTCCGGTGAGAATGACATTGTAAAGTAGAATTAGCTTTGCGCCCTTGCAGGGTAAAAAAACCGATAGACAATAGAGCACGAGCTGTATTCTTTAAGCATGTCTTTTACGGCAAGAGAATGTACACGCTGGTTCTGGTACTGTAGCAAAAGTGAAGACGCATTTTATTATGGATTCCGACCTAGAAGTCACGGAGAAGAATGACCTTGTGTTTCTTGGCATGTGCCTTACCATCAAATTTCCATCTTCACGGGAGCAAGACTCCTTGGTGAAAATCTTCGGGCAAGAGTAGAAGACTGGTGATAGTACAAATAGCTTCGACTTGGGTTTTTCTTCGCTAGTCGTATACCTCGAAAACCATGGACTTTGTGGCTAACGCGGAGATATCCTAGCGGGAGATGGTAAAAGGAAGGAAGGGTCATAACTACGGTACTCTCTTGACGCCCCTGAGAGAAGACTACGAGATGCAGGAAACATCGCGCGGGTATGAGTACGTGGCGATAGAAAATCGGAATCCAGAGGCAAAGAAAAAAAAAACAAAGAGAAGCAAAGCAGGGAGGAGTGCTTTGGTATCCAGGACTGATGTCAAAATATCAATCATGTCACGGTGCGACAGTGGACAGACAGCATGACTTCGGGAAACGCCTCCCATGGAGCACTTCACATGATTAGTGAAATGGCCATTGAGAATTGATAATTCTCCAATTATTCTACCCTGTCGTAGTAGACCCAACCTGCAAAAAGCAAGTGTTGCAAGAACGCCTGGAGTATCATGCCGAGTCCCTTTTTGCTAAAATTGAAAATCCCTTTTTTGTTTGCCCAATGTTTCGTGTCGGAAAATGGTCGTGTCCTTTTGTTTTTTTTTACATCTTTTGTTATTGTGTATTTTTAAACAAAAGACATAGATGGGCTTTTATTTTGTTGTCTTCGTTGCTTGGCCCAAAGGATTATTTGTTTATTTTTACACGTGCGTCGTGTGTCTGATTTAGGCGGAAACCTTGTTGTTGGCACGGAGCTCACGGCCGACCTTGGAGCGAGCCAGGATATCCTCGCGGTCCTTGTCGAGCTTGAGCTTGGTAATGACGACGTTGGAGGGGTGGATGCCCAGGGGGACGGACTGGCCGGAGGCCTTGTCGCGGGTGACGCGCTCGATGTGGATGACGTATTTGAGACGGTAGACGGAGGTGACCTTGCCCTCCATGTCCTTGTTGGAGCCACGGACAATCTTGACTTCGTCATCCTTGCGGACAGGAATGCTGCGGACCTGCAGGATGTGTTAGTATGCATGTTTGTGTGGAGGTTTCACTCATTATTCTTGGTGGTGATTCTTTTTCTTTCTCTTTTTTAGGGACCCTGGAGGATCAAGACGTACATTGTACTTCTCGCGCAACTCCTTGCTCAGGGGAGCGCTCATGATGACACGGCGCTGGCTGGAAGGAGCCTTGAAGTGAGCGGCACGGCTCTTGCGTCGGGAAGACGAAACATCTAAAAGGTCGAGCCGTTAGAACAGTCCATTCCACCGTGTACGGATTTTGAAAGTTTTGTGACTGGGGGCCGGCGCATGAAAAAAAAAAAAAAAGACAGGTCGAAAGCGCTGATATTTCTTCCCGCTTTTCGTTTTTTGAGGATTGTTTCTTCATTCTAGATCTGACGTACTCTTGCTGACCTTGGCCATTGTGAAGGGGTTAGTAGGGCGAATTGGGGAGCAACGAAGGGAATTCGGCGTTGGGTGAGTTGAAGAGAGTCGGACGCGAGATAGAGAAGGGGGGGGTGGGCAGAAATTCCGATGGCTTGGATGTGGGTGAAATTTAGGCGAAGGAGGATGGAGACCACGTGATGAAACTTTTACCCTACTTGGGCGGTTGAGGTGGAGGCGGAGCCTTGAATGGACTGTGGTTGGCTGAGTCAGCGGCAGGTGCTGCGATGTAGCGGTGCGCTAAGCCCAGTTGAGAAATGAATTGGATTTGCGTGGAGGAAGCAACTGATTTACCTGCATGCGATGGTCGGATTGTAAAGTAATTTGCGGTTGGCAGATTGAGCATTGTAGGAGAAAAGAAAATTCTCAATTAGCGTGCTGTAAGTCGCTGGCGTAGCTGAGATTCATATACGAGTTCTATCTGTGTTGCGTGACTGTTGCACGCCTCATTGCGAGGACCAAACCGCTCTATCTTGTCCATATGTACATATCAAAGTACATGCCAAAACAATTGCACTTTACACTTCTTCGCTTTTACTATTGTACAGAGATGACTTGATGATCATCAATCTACAGGCAAGCTATGGATGTTCTGCCTGAACCTCTACAGCATGCCTGGTGCCTTGAATCTGCCGTTATTATCGTATCGTGCCTCTGTTGATATTTGTAAGCAAGCCGACGAGCATGTATAATCGTATTGCTATCGTAAGAAAGAAAGAGAGAGTGAATCGTTTGGGAGGTTGTGGCTTACTGAAAAAGGTGTAATTGAGCGTCACAGTTTCCACACCCTTCATATTCAAGTCGTTCAGTAGATCAGGGTCCAGATAAAAGAAAACAGGCATGTCGACCTCCTCGCCAGCATTTAACCTTTGTTCTTCAAAGCAGAAGCACTGTATTTTGCTGAAGTAGGGAGCGCACTGTGCTGGCGTGACACTGTACGTAGCCACGCCAATGATGTCCTTATCGCCTCGGTTCGTGGCCTTGTAGAATGCTAATGCCGTTTCGCCTGGCAGGACGCGCACCTCTCGTTGCTGAGGGGTAAATTTCCAGGGGAGCTCGTCGGATACGGAGGCATTGAAGGTGACTTTGATACGGTTGGCGGACGTGACGGGAACGAGACGGCTGGAGAGATCGCTGCCGTCGGAGGTGCCCCCATGAGCGCGGACTGGTTGGCCACCCCATCCTGTAGTTTGACAAATCTGCGGAACAGTTAGCCATTATTTTCTCCTTTTTCTTTTTTCTTTTTTCTTCTCCTTCTTTTTTTCTTTTTCTTTCTTTCTTTCTCTTCTCTCCTTCTTCTTCTTCCTCTTGTTATTGGAAGAGAGTTTCTTTCGGCGAAAACGTGGTGAGACTTGTAATATTTATAGCATACCATCTTGTATAGTGGCACGGATCCGTACGACACAGCGACGGTACCCAATATGACGCTGAGAGTGTAATAACTAGAGTATGTGTTGGTGAGCAGAGCTATGTGGATGCAGACGAGATATGGGCAAGAAAAGAAGAAGAAGAAAACTCAGGCTGGCCCAACATACGCAACGGTTTTATTCTTTTTATTGTAGTGAGCTCGGATTTGCTCCATTGAAGGTGGTTGCTGTGAGTGCTGAGCACGCCGTGGCATGGATGTCGACGCCTTTCGACGAAAGGTATTGTGTAGGCGCTGGGCATCCGAGGACTGCGGCCGAGCTGCTCGACAGAATAGACAGGACCATGGTGGTGAGGCTGTACGCGCTGAGCTGCGTAGATATTTCGGCGCGGAATTCATTGTGTTTTGATTTTATCTTGAAAGGGACCAGACGTGGAGATGGAGAGGTCGAACCGGCACAATGTCTGGTAGAATGTCTGGTAGAATGTCTGGTGGGTCTTGAATACCTGCGCTGCGTATGTAATTTCTCGTGTGACCGGATGTACCTCCCCCCCGCAACAACCCAGCCTCGCCTCATGTCTGAACATTGAACAAGCTCCCAACTTCCCAAGATCCCCCCCCCCCACTCTGAGTCTGGATGCTGAGGTGACGACAACCCCAGAGGCTCCTCTCCTCACATCATCGTCGTCCGTCGTCTTTGTCAGACACTCCCGTCGCCAGTACCATTTTCTTCACGGTGCGCATCCGCATCCGCTCACCTTTTTCCATCATGGCAAACCAAACTCCTGCCGTTGTCATGGACAAGTGAGTCCCCCGCGAGCCAAACCCTCCGTCCACCAGCTTCCCCCCCCCCCCTACCAAGTAGTGCAACTTGGGTATCCGTGTCCGTGGCTAACGTGACGAAACTCCAGCGGCACGGGATTTTCCAAGCTCGGTACGCATTTTCGATGCAATATCTTCTTGTTCCAGACCTCAATTATAACAACCCGCCTGTATAGGTTTTGCCGGCAACGACTCGCCGTCCTTTGTTTTCCCAACGGCCATTGCCACGAAGGGTCCGACAGGAGGCAGCGGTGGTTCCGGATCAGGCCGTCCCGCTGTCGCAAACAAGCCGTCCTTTCTCACCGGCGGTGCAGGCTCCGGCAGCCACCTGAGCTCGAAGCGGGGGACGGAGGATCTCGACTTTTATATTGGCGATGAAGCTCTTAGTGCGGCCTCGGGTCCTGGTTAGTGATGCCAAGTGTTTTTGCATTTGGCTCTACGAGATGTGTAGCTGAACAGAATATCAGGTTACGGTCTTCACTATCCTATCCGACATGGCCAAATAGAAAACTGGGTAAGCGCTCCCGGGCTGTTATTCCATTGCTCCAAAAAAAAAAAGAGGAAAAAAAAAACATCTACTTCTTCCGTTTGCCTTATTTTTGCCCTTTTCTTTGTTCTTCTTTAGCTGACAGCCCATTAGGACCACATGGAACGATTCTGGTCCAACTCAATTTTCAAATATCTCCGAGTCGAGCCAGAGGATCACTACTTCCTCCTTACCGAACCTGTGAGCACCATGATTGCGTCAACCCCGGTTCCATAACAGCCTGTTGAAGCGTTGTCGATGATAAATTCTGACAAAAAGAACTAGCCTCTGAATCCGCCAGAGAACCGAGAAAACACGGCCGAAATCTTCTTTGAATCTTTCAATTGCGCAGGAATGTACATTGCCGTACAAGCGGTCCTTGCGCTTGCCGCTTCGTGGACATCATCCAAGGTGACGGATCGCTCTCTGACGGGAACTGTGATTGATTCGGGTGACGGTGTCACGCACGTCATCCCTGTTGCAGAGGGCTATGTCATTGGCTCTTCCATCAAATCAATCCCCATTGCCGGCCGAGACATCACCTACTTTGTCCAGTCGCTTCTACGAGACCGAGGCGAACCGGATTCGTCCCTGAAGACAGCTCAGGATATCAAGGAAGAATATTGCTACGTCTGTCCCGACATTGTCAAGGAATTTGCCAAGTATGACCGTGACCGCGAGCGATTCGCCAAGCACGTGGTATCGCACCCTGGCGGCCGTCAAGTGACGGTTGACGTTGGATATGAGCGATTTCTTGCGCCAGAAATCTTTTTCAACCCGGAGATTTACAGCTCCGATTTCCTCACGCCGCTCCCTGTGGTAGTGGATGGAGTGATTCAGCAGTCGCCGATCGATGTGCGTCGTGGGCTGTACAAGAACATTGTCTTGTCTGGTGGAAGCACTCTGTACAAAGATTTTGGTCGACGGCTGCAGCGCGATATCAAACACCTTGTGGACGCCAGGATCCGAGCTAGCGAGGTTCGCAGCGGGGGAGCTCGTAGCGGCGGTCTGGATGTGCAGGTGATTACGCACAAGAGACAACGACACGGGCCTTGGTTTGGTGGCAGTCTGCTGGGACAAACACCCGAGTTCCGGTCTTATTGTCACACAAAGGCAGAGGTATGTTTTTTTGCGGATGGATTGATGGAGAGACTGGGCAACAAATGACTGGCGAGCTAACTTGTGTGTGCGTGTAGTACCAAGAGTACGGGCCGAGCATTGTGCGGAGATTTGCCTTGCTGGGAGGCCCTGGGGGGTCGTGAAGAGGAATGGGATAGTGGGTGTTTTTCTTTTCTTTTTTTTCTTTTTCTCTTCTTTTTCTTTTTCTTATTTTCACCTTTTTCTTTTTCTTTTCTCTTTCCAACTCTTTGATGGAATAGTGGAGCAATTCTAAAAAGTCGTGTCGGGAACGGGGGTTGTGGTGTCGTGATGCAGGGATTCGTGATGCTGAGGTGGTGAGGTGCGGTGGATAGAGGCGGACGAGCAGCAGGGGTTCTGGGGTTTTGGAGTGGAGGATTTGCTAGTCAATATAGACAGTTGAACATGGAGCGCGCGTTGGAATGTTGACGATAAATTACACAATTATACGTTTACATATGTACAGGCACAACGACGCAGACATAATGAGTTGAATCCGACGTGGCAATATTTACACAATTTTGGGCTTTAGAAGGCTGGCAGAGGATCCAACACGGGTCTCGACACACTTGAACATGAAATGAATTCATCAGAGGCTCAGTGGCGCCCTATATCAGCTCGTGAGGTCGTCATAGCAACAGAATTGAGACAAACGAAAAAAGAAGAGGAAAAGAAAAGAAAAGAAAAAAAAAGAAAAAAAAAAAAAGAAAAAAAAAAACTTGGCATCTACTTGCTCGTGTCGACAATGTAGCGCCCGGTAATCTTGCCCTCCTCCATCAGCTTGTAGACGTCCTGCAGCTGGCTCAGGCCGACCGTCTTGAAGGGCACCTTGACGAGGCCGCGGCGGTAAAAGTCGAGGGCCTCGGCCGTGTCGGCGCGGTTGCCGACATAGCTGCCCTTGATGGTGATCATGCGGACGACGGTGTCGAAGACGGGGGCGGAAAAGTTGGCGTTGGCGGGGAGGCCGATGCAGACGACGGTGCCGCGGGAGCGGACATACTGCGTGGCCTGCTGGAAGGGTTTCGGGTGCGCGGCGACGAGGAGCACGGCGTGGGGGCCCAGGCCGTCGGCGCCGGCGGCCTGCTTGACGGCCTCGACGAGGCCCGCGTCGCCGCCGGACACGGTGGAAAAGTCGACGTAGGCGGCGGCGCCGAGGTCGAGGCACAGCTGGCGCTTCTTGTCGCCGTCGGGCCCGCCGTCAATGGCGACGACGTGCAGGCCCATGGCCTTGGCGTACTGGATGGCGAAGCAGCCGAGGCCGCCGCCGGCGCCGACAATCGCGACGGACTGGCCCGGGCGGGCGCCGGACTCCTTGAGGCCCTTGTAGACGGTCAGGCCGGCGCACAGGATCGGGGCGACGGCCTCGAGGTCGCACTCCGGGGGGATGCGGGCCACGTGGGCGGCCTTGGCGACGGCGTATTGCTGGAAGGAGCCGTCGACGGTGTAGCCCGACAGGAGGGCGTTTTGGCAGAGCGACTCGTCCATGTTGGTGCAGTAGGCGCAGTGGAGGCAGGAGCCATTGAGCCACTTGATGCCGACCTTGTCGCCGATCTGGGGGTCCGACGACGACGACGACGACGAGGAACTGTCATTGCTGCCGACGAGGGAGCCGCGCGCGACGACGATGCCGGCGCCTTCGTGGCCGCCCACGAGGGGCAGCTTGGTCGGGATGGGCCAGTCGCCCAGCATGGCGTGCAGGTCGGTGTGGCAGACGCCCGAGTAGAGGACGTGGATGAGGACCTCGTCGGGGGCCGGCCTGGGCACGGGGATTTTCTTGTACACGACGGCTGTGTTTTATGGAGTTATTCATCGGGCATTCATTCTTCGTTGTTTCTTTCTTTCTTTCTTTCCTTCCATTCCCTTTCCACGAGAACTACACCTCACGCCTGCGTCACGTCTGGCGGGACAAAGTCAAGGGCGGGGTCGAATACGTACGTCCACCCGTCTTTTCCACCACGGCGGCATACTGCTCCGTTGGGATCTGCGGAGACGACATTTTTGCACGGTCTTGTGTGTGAGTAATTGATTGGGGGCCTGTCTTGTACCGTGGGGGATGTGCGCCTGAGTTATCCAGCACTTATCAAACTCGACGGCCAATTCGTGCAATGAAGAATCGAAAAGAAACGGAAGCGGGAACTAAAACGATATACACGGAAAGGAAAAAGGCCCTTGGGAAGAAAACGCCTGGCTTTCTTTATATACCTGCTGGATGCAGAGACACGCGCACGTCGTATGCATCTTCCCGGCTCACCAGTTGGCAAGTCACCACATTCCCAATCCAAATAAAGACGATCCGATCCGCAGGCGTCATTCGACTGTGGCGCCGGCCTGAATGCAGCGTACCCGGGCCGGGCGCATTGGATTGAGAAGACGGCATGTTTTGGGGTTGGGGAGACGCATGCGTGCTGGGAAATGAGTAATGAATAATTGAATGAAATGAATGAAATAAATCAAAAAAAAAAAAAAAAAAAAAAAAAAAAAAAAAAAAAAAAAAAAAAAA
>SRPU01000171.1:0-28177 GCA_018360185.1 Claviceps lovelessii
CAAGTTCCTTTTCAAAAAAAAAAAAAAAAAAAACTTGAAAAAAAAAAACAGAAAGAAAGAAAAGGACACGAAAGAATAAACACGTCCTGTCACGCATACATGCTGCACACGAAATCATGAAGAAAAGAAGGCGCTCGTATGAGACGTTTTGCATGACGAGGGCATCTAGCGCTGCGCATGGGATGGTGGGTGTAGTGGTGTGGAAAGGTCAGAGACGAGGGGATTGCGTGAAGGAGAGGGGAGGGGATATTGAGCTCTTTCGGTGCTCTTTTTTTTCAATTTCTTTTCCCCCGATTCTTCTTATTCCATTTCTTTTTTTTCTCTCTTTCTTAGTTTGCGTTTTATCAAGATGGTAACTTACAGTGACATGATGCCACTGTGCGGTTGTGGGTGTTGTGATGATGATGGCTTTTTGGAACGAAGTATGGGAAAATGGAAACGAAGAAACAAAAAGGAAAAAGAAAAAGAAAAACAAAGTCTGTCACTTTGATCATCCGAACAAGGCAAAGTATGACGCCAAATGTAGCATCGTAATTTCCATCCAAGGCCATGCTCGGCATCTCGGCCCGTTGATACTCGACATCTTCACTTCACAACCCGTCGTTCTTCTCGGCTCTGCCTGCGCAACGCCCTTCAAGGAGGTAGGTACTTGGCCGGATTCGACCAATGTCCCATCCAACAGGCGTAGTTGCTCCAAGGCCCGTCCGTCTCCCTGTCCCTTTATCTTCCCGTCGTCGTCAGAGGAGCCTATATCATCCCACACTCTGCACCATAAGGCCCCTTTCTCGTTTGGCTGCTTCGCACGCGCCCGACGAGATTGTGCGTTGCATACCGCGGACGGCCTCGCTATGAAAAAGCGCACGAACAGGAAGGGTCATCAGTATTGAGAGCCTCCTCGTCCTCGTCATCATTACGTCACGTGGATTGCAAAGTACCAAGTATCTCCTTTCTTTGGTCGCACGCGAACAAGCGGGGTATAAACCGCACAAATACGAAAGGTGAGCGACTTTTGACGTTGACCTAATTTTTATTTTGAATTTCTGTCTATTCTCCAGAACAAAAACATGTTGGTCCCCGTCTCTCGCTCCGTCCCCTCCCAACTGCTCGCCTCGCGCGCCCAGATTGCTCGCTTTGGCATCTCGCTTCTCCTTCGCAGCTCCTTGTCGGCGCGTCCACGACGTGTCGCTCATTTTTCGTCGTGTCGCTTCCAGTTCGGACGGGCAAGTTCGCTCGGTCTTTGGGGTGGAGACTATTCCCCGGGTCCGACGCAGATGTCTCGGACAATGATGTCGAGTTTGGAGGACGATGAAGACGATGAAGACGATGAAGATGAAGAAGATGAAGAAGACGATGAAGACGAAGAAGACGACGAAGACGAAGAAGACGACGAAGACGATGAATACGATGAAGACGACGAAGACGATGAAGAAGACGACGACGACGATGAATAAGAAGAAGAAGATGATGATGATGATGAAGAGGTGCAATAAAGGCGTAAAGCCCCAAGTAGTATCCTTTCAGAGGAGGCATCACGATCCGCACGCGCGACCTTGATGGAACACACACGCGAGGACTTGGCGGAGGAAGCCTGGGCTGTAAAGGCGGGATGCAGAGGCTCATGATGTTGACGAATGGGAACAAGGACGGGTGCGTGAGTGTGAGATGCTGGCTGAGTGAGACGCGAGACAGCGAGTTTGTGATGGGAACGCGCGGTTGCGGAGGGTCATGTAAGATTTGATGGTCTGTGATGCGAGAGGTTTCGTGTTCATGGTCGACTCAATACAAACATGTTCGTCCCACAGCCCAGAGCTCCATAGTCTCGGACGACCCTGGGGTCAACAGCGTGAGTCTATGCGTGACAACTGGAACGATATCTTCAAGCACGCACAACAACTGCATCCCACGAGAGCACACCCATGGGGGAGGTCAATCGAGTACAGACAAGTACACATCGACCGCACCCGTGCTTGGTACGTTTCAGGTTACTGAGCCGGACTGAGAAGTTGTATATGCCAGGTGTCTCGGTCTCTCGGCAGTGGCTTATAGTATTGAAGATATATATTAGCCGGGCCTCGTACTACGTTTCCAAGTTGCAGCGTAAACAGGCACGCTGAGCACCATGGCACTCAAGACGCATGATACCGAGCCTCCCAACTACTTCCTCTACTAGAGCCCAATCCAGGCGCAGGGAGAGCGTCGGATGCCGTTGACCTAGCTTCATCTTTCACGAGATGATTTTTCTGGTCAGCTTCTTCGCGAGCGGTTTCTTTCTCTTCTCGTTCACTTCTTCGTAAGCTGTTCTCCCCCCTTTTTTTTATCAGCTTCTTTATCAAAAGCTGTCTCTGCCCCCTCTTTTTTATTAGCCTTATTACTAGCTAGTTTTTCCTTATTTATAGGCTTTTTTGTAGGCTATTTCTTTCTCTTTCCTCTTATTACTAGCTTCTTCTTTATAAGCTATTTCTTTCTCTTCTTATTTACTTCTTCGTACGCTGTTCTCCCCCCTTCTTTTTATTAGCTTCTTTATTAAAAGCTATCTCTACCCCCTCTTTTTTATTAGCCTTATTGTTAGCTGGTTTTCCCTTATTTTTTTTTATAGGCTTCTTCGCAGGCTGTTTCTTTCTCTTTCCTCTTATTATTAGCTTCTTCTTCGCGAGCTGTTTCTTTCTCTTCTCGTTTACTTCTTCGTACGCTGTTCTCCCCCCTTCTTTTTATCAGCTTCTTTATTAAAAGCTATCTCCGCCCCCTCTTTTTCGTCAGCCTCATCGCTAGCCGGGTTTCCCTCATTTTATAGGCTTCTTCGCAGGCTGTTTCTTCCTCTTTCCTCTCATTGTCAGCTTCTTCGCAGGCTGTTTCTTCCTCTTTCCTCTCATTGTCAGCTTCTTCGCAGGCTGTTTCTTCCTCTTTCCTCTCATTGTCAGCTTCTTCGCTAGCTAGATATTCCCTCTCTTCGCGAGCCGTGAGCTTCGTCCATTTCCCCGCTAGCCGTTTCTTCACCCCTCTGCTCGTCAGCCTTGGTCGCTGGCTGATTTTGTTTCGCCCTCTACGGACGGCAGTATGCATACGTGTTGGTGCTCATCTATTCACAAGGAGAATAACGCACGGCCTGTTCTTGTATACTGTTGTGTTTTTTTTTTTTCTTAGACTACGCCGCCGCAAGTCAGGACTTGGGTAAAACCCTTTGCCTATTTTCCATGAACTAACAGCCGAATAGCGTGAACAAGAACATTTCGTTAAATATTGTAACTTGACCCCTTTTGTACTGAATAGCGTGATTGTATTGATTGACAGACGCAAAGCTGGACGCTGCCCTTCTCACGCCTTTTCCCGCGCTTCGCACCAGGCTGGTGACCCGGAACGCAGGCAACGCTCAGGTTTCCCTGACGATGCATGACCTCCCCGAAACAGCCTTGCTTTAGAGATACAGAGCGGCAAGCTGCGTCCCTTGGCTTGCCCGCCCTCGCGCACGTTTTCGCCTCATCAGGCATTTCAGTCGGGTACCTAGCCGCGTGGACCTGTGTCCTGGTGACGGCCTCCGCTGGGTTCTGCGATAATTCTAGGTTTGATAAAATTCATAACACAGCCATCTGATCATACATGACGGTACATCTCATTGCTTCAAAGCCATTACTAATCTCTTATAGGCCGTCACTAGGAGCAGGCGTGGCGCGCGTAGATAGGTACAGATACAGCCGATGAGCATACTCGAATTGATGTACAATACCAAGTCCTAATCACTTCCCGTGTAATAACGTGGGCAGGTTCAGGTATAGCCTCTCCTCAGCAAAGATTTATACACAGTAACATGGATATCCCGAATTCACCCGATAAGTACGTTCAAAGGCATAAATACCATAAAGTCATACAAAAGAGACAATAAAACTTGAGAGGACTAGTATTCAAAATACTAATATCTTTTTTTTTTCTCGCCTTAGTCCAACAGCTTACTCACTGGGTTGGCTTGAAAAGGTTGAACGCGACACCTTTCACGGTTGAAAGAATGATCGATTCACTCGCTGTATACTATTAAGCCTCCTAGGAACTTTCAATCTAGTAGCTTAGGTCAATACGAGGTATACCATGAGCACCAGCGGTATTGTACGTGTGTGTGCGTGTGTGTATATATTGTATATGTGTGTCATTGTGTGTTTAATCCCGTCACCCTCCACATACCAAACCTAAACAACCTCCACCATCAACCCAAACATACAAAAAGACCACCCTCCCAATCTATATACCACCGTCGGGTGCAACGTACAACGTACAAGGCAGGGTATACCCCATCCACAACGGTATATCTATATAACCCCTCTCCTTTTCCTTGAAGACAGGGAAAAATGGGAGAAACGGAGCAAATAAAAGAAAAGAAAAGGATAGGGGGGAAAAAAGGAAAGAATAAAGAGAGAGGAAAAGTCTAGCCAGCAGACAATGTGAATTTTTTTTTTTCCAAAACTCTGCTTTTTTAAAAACAGATAGAAAAAAAAAAAAAAAAAAAAAAAAAAAAAAAAAGCAAGATAGGCAAGACAGGCAAGACAGGCAAGAGAAATATAAACGACAATACTACTACTCATGACCTCTTTGCCCCCATCTCTTCCATCCCATAATCATCCCACTCGTCATCGAACCGCGACAGTTTTCTGCCCATCCAGATCCCCAGCCCGGTGAGGAGGCTTCCCAGCAAGAACCACGTCTCGAACCAGTGGTCCACAAAGGCCGGACTCAGCGACAGCGCGCCCTGCAGGACACCCGTGACGGCCCCGCCGGCCTTGGCGGGGAGTTGGCTCCGGAGGAGGAGGGAGGCGGAGATGACGTAGGTTGCGGTGATTTGGCCGACGGCGAGGGCGAGGTTGGCCTGGGCGTGGCGGAGCAGGCCGGGTGTCCACTTGGCGAAGAGGTGGAAGGTCTGGACGACGCTGTTTGCGCTGGCGAGGAGGATGATGCCGCTGAGGGCGAAGCTGATGGTGCGGGACCAGGCGAGCTGGTCGAGTTGGGGGTCCCAGTGACGGGCGAGGAGGCCGAGGAAGCGGTTGATGGGGTCGGTGCTGGCGAAGCTGGCGAAGCTGGCGGTCGTCGAGGTGGAGTGGTGGAAGCGGCGGCGCGTGGTGGCAACGAGGGTGGCGAGGATGCGGTAGACGCAGTAGGCGGCGAAGACGTACGAGGGCAGCAGCATGATGCGACCGCGGACCGTGGAGGCGCGCATCGCGGCGGCCCGCTGGTTCTGCATGAGAGACAGGCTGGACGCGAGGCTGGCTTCCATGGTCTCGAGACCGGCAATCTCCATCCGCAAGGCGCGCATCTCGGCCTCTGCGCCGGATAGGCCGCGAAAGGTGCCCATGACCTTGCCCATGAGACTCGGCAAGGAGGAGGAAGAGGACTTCTTATTGGCGGCGGCGGCGGCGGCGGCCGCGTCGAGCGCCTTTCGCTCCAGCTGCTGCAGCTGATGGCGCTTGGTCGTCAGCATCTCGCTGCTGGCGTCCAGCCCGGCCTGCTTCCGGTTGATGTCGGCTTCCGTCACGGGCCGCCGCTTCTTGCGCGACGGGCCGTCCATGAGCGTGTGCCACGGCGTCGACACGGACGCGAAGCCGGCCAGGAGCGCCATGAGGCAGATGCCCACGACGCCGACCCGCTCGAGACACTCCCTCGTCAAGGTCTGGGTGATGCTGGGTTTGGTCATGGGCTGCTGGTGCGAGTCCGCTCGACTGCTCATCGTCGTCGTCGTCGTCGTCGTCGTCGTCGTCGTCGTCGTCGTCGTCGTCGTCTTCGACGCTGGATCCGGCAGGGTGTGGCCAATGGTCCAAAAGCTAAAGAGCCAGGCGCTAAAGAGCGTCAGCTGCAGCGCCCAGGCCATCTTTGATGTCGAACCCTTGGCGTTGCGCTGAAAGCTCCATCCCGCGCTCGTGATGATGGCCCGGCATTGCAGCCACGGCACCAACCCTACGAGCAGAAACAGCAACGACGGCACCGTCATGTGCAGGGCCAAGTTCTTGGCCACCGGATCGACCACTTCGAGAATCTCCGCCAGGATGAGCAGGCCCAGCGTCACGGCCAGCGACACGGTCGTGCCAAACGTCCACGCCGCCCCGCGCCGTTTCCAGCTCTTTTGCCCGTGCTCCGCGTGCGCTTGACGCAACGCAGCCGGGGCATGGGCCGGGAGGTAATGGTCCTCGCCATCGCGGTATCGGTTGTGCGCGGCGCTCAGCTTGGGGAAAATGTGTCGGACGACGAGTATATCGACGATGACGAAGGCCGACGCTAGGGGGAGCAGAGCTATGAGGGTCTTGGAGCTGATCTCGCCGGTGCAAGAATCGGATGCGGATTCGCAATTCCTCGAAAAAGGCCACATATTTTTTTGTCCTTTTTTTTTTTTTTTCCCTGTTTCCGTTTCTTTTTGTTTATTTCAGGTGAGTCGGAGCAAAGTAAAGGAAAAGAGAAAAGGAGACAGAAACGGGGGAGTCAGGCTAAAGCTTGTGTGTGAAAATTAAAGTCTATAAACGAAAATAGAGATAAAAAATTGAAAAAATTGAAAAAAAAAAAAAAAAAAAAAAAGAGAGAGAAAACAGTCGAGAGTTCCGCTATTGACTACGGTATCGTATTTCGTCGACGCTGCGTTGCAATGACGGCCTTGGTGCACACACACACACACAAGCACACAAAGAAAAGGCACGCATCAGGATGCAGAAGAGCCCGCTTCGTACGGCAGCTCACGCGGGGACTCGTGGGGGATCTCGCGGGGGAGAAAAACGCGCAGGGACCTCGCGAGGACCTCGGAGGCAACTTATCCGTCGACTCGACTCGTGGCAGAAAGAAGAGGGAACCTGGAGGGTGAGGGAACGAGCCACAAAGGTAAATGGATGCATTCGTAGGTGTGTGTGTGTGTATGTCTTTCGCGACTTTGCCCGTCGAGTTCGGCGTCGAGCCCTTTTTTGCGTCGAGTTCGAGAACTTGAAGAACTAAAGAAGAGAGGCAAGATCCAAGATGAGCCGACGACGTATGGACAAAGAAAGCAAGCAAGCCAGAACAAGCCAGAATGATGGAAGTGGGGCCGCCAGGGTCCTTCCTGCCTTGCACCTGCACGCACGTAGGCTGTGATCCACGAGAGTCGGCAAAGTTTACAGAGGACTGGGGCCGGTACAAAATATATGTGGATTACTATGGGGCAACTACTTTGTATCTTTGCCGTTTACCGCTCTGTAAAGTTGTCAGGGAATTTTTTTCCCTGACAACTTTACAGAGAAAAAGGTAAAAAATCTTAGGATTCCCTTCTATGCTAGCCTTTTACAGGTATTTTAGCGAGAATTCTAGACCCTAGCTAGCGTGGTACCTAGAGCTCTCTGCAAAGGGTGGATCTATGCATTTAGACAGAAAAGCCATATCTTTCTAAGCAAAATAGCTGACAGAAATGGCTAGCGCGTCTGATTTATGCAACCTAGGAGGGCCTGTAAACTTTGCCAGCTCTCGTGGATCACAGCCCAAGGAAGTCAGCCGGGATCAAGGCTCCCTTGCAAAAAGCCTCTTCAGTATCGGTGGAAAGATGGAGAAAAGAAATGTACCCCCAGTGAACATTCATTTCCGGTCTAGCACACTATGCGCTCCACCTTCTATCAAGTCGGCTTATGAAATAACACAAGGGTTTTGTACATACATATACATTGTAGGTAGCCAGACTCAACAAAAGGCTTTCTCTGGCCCTAGGACTACATACATACATACATACATTTATATGTAGATAGAATGGTCATCATTTGTTGGCGGAAAATCTACATGCCCTTGCAAAGGGATGGATGGTGCTTGTTGGCATGAGATGATGAGTGAGCAAATGTGATGGGTAAAATTTTTTTCTTGATTCCTTATTTATTTTTGTTTTCACCCTTTCTTCTTTGTGTTTTTCTGTTTTTCTGTTTTCTGTGTTCTGTGTTCTTTTTTCCTTTTTCCTTTTTCCTTTTCCTAGTTTCTATATTTTAAATGATAATTATGGTATTCAAGTTCTGCTACCCCCCCTTTTTCTCTTCTATTCAAGATTTGGGTCTCTTCCTTTTCTGTAGAAATAATAGCTCATCTAGTACAAGTCAAGTTCTCGTAACCGCAAACGTACATCCCGCGGTATACACCCCCTGTCGTGGCCTTCGTCCTCGTCCTCGTCGCCGCCGCCGCCGCCGTCCTGACCCATCTCCATCCCATGCATCACGGCACTGATCCCACCACGGCTGGTTTCCACGGAAAAGGACGCACAGTCCATGTCCAAGGCGCCCAGTCGGACCCACGGTCCGTCTTCTTTCCACTCGCTGCGTCCGCAGATCAGGGCTGTTACTTGACACGGCGAGCCGGGGCCGCCGCCGTTCCAGTTCCGGCCTGAAATGAGCACGCCGAGCAGGGGGAGCTCTTGCTTGGGGGGTGCGGTGGTTTGGTGGGGGGACTGGTCTGCAGTTAGTGAGGGGGATGGTGCTGCTGCCGATGATGATGATGGTGGTGGTAACGATGATGATGATGATGATGATGATGATGAAGATGAAGATGATGAACATGCTGATATGGATGGCAGGGCCGCCTGGACCATGTCTTGCACGAGACGTCTGTTTCGTCTCCCCAGGGCAGCAGCGGCGGTGTCTTGATGTTCTTGTTCTTGTTCTTGCAGGCAACAGACTGCTCCTGTTGCCTTGTCAACAAAGGCCGTCAGGTCAAAGCAATACGTCTCTAGGCGCAGAAAAGAAATGGCTTGCTTTGGCTTCTTGCAAATGGCGTCGCCGTCGATTTCCCACGACAGGACGGTGGGGTCGTTGGCGAAGCCGACGGAGATTTCCATCCTGGGCGCGGCAGAGACTCCCTGAAGGAGGGGGGATGTGTCGCCGACGAGGTTGAAAGAGAAGAAGAGGTTGTCGGGCGTGGGGGTCGTTTTTTGGCGGCGAAGGCGCCATGCAAGCCATGTCCAGGAGGGGAATGATGTGGCTGTTCTGGAACAGCAGGGTTCGGCGGCCGTTTCGAGTGTGGTGGTGCTGCCGCTGCTGTTGGCGGTGCCGCTGCTGTTGGTGGCGGGAGCGGTAGTTGTGGTGGTGGCCGTAGTGGCCGTGATAGTCGTGGTGTTGCTCCCGTCGCGTACGATCCATCCTAGGCTGACTGCCAGGCGGTCCGTTTCGCTGACCACACCCGTCGTCACAAAGTCATCGGGGTGAAACAACGGCAGCCCAAGGAAATGCTGCACCGCAAGGGCGGCATCTGCGCGCTCGTATAGGTGGAGAAGTGCCTTGAAGGCGTCGAGGCGTTCGTCCTGGTTGGTCAGGTCGCGACACATGTAGGCCTTGATCAGATGCTTGACTTGACCCGATTGTGTTGGACGAGCGTCACCGGCGGGGAAAACGCGGCCGAGCTTCCAGTCGGACGCAAGCCGGAGAGGCAACGACAGGCTCTCGTAGCAGTGCAGCGCTCGGCATTGGAAGTAGACCTGTGACGGCGTGAAGATCAACCGGCGGCGCGAGAGCAAGCCTTCCTGGAGGGTCCAGGCGCGAGACGCCCACTTTGAGGATGCGACCTCGACATCAGGCCGTACGAGAGACGTTGTGTAGAGGGCGTTGTTGACTCGCAGCGACAGTTGGTGCTCCCGCGGTGTGCTCAGGCCGACAATGCCGGTGAGCGTGTCATCCTCGGCGGCAATGATCAGTGTCAAGGATGCGCGAGAGTAGATTTCGCCCATGACGTCAATTTGCTGGCGCCGTGCGGCTGCGTCGACTTGGAGGCAGAACCGGTCGATCCACAGGTACCGGAATCCCATCGTGGTCGTAAATGCAATGGCATCTGCGAACAGAGACGGAATCTTGTCTGGCAGGTGTCGGCCGGGGCTCAGGCGTAGGGCCGGTATATCAAAGGGGGCTTCTGCTGACGAGTCCATGTCGGTTTGTGACCACGCGTAGCTCAGCGCGACGTACTCGGTCGCGTCGTGAGAATCGTCGTTGATCGGAATGTCCTCGGCAGCCACCACCACCCGCTTTTCGATACAGTCAATGAGCTGAAGCTCAGCAACGGGGTGCTGCTGCTGCTGGATGAGTGGTCCCGCGCATGCCGAGTTGGAATGGTTCCGCCGACAAAAGTCTAGCCAACATTTGGGCAGAGATGGATTCAGCATCGGCGGCACCTGTCTTCCACGAATCGCGGCCATTTTATCCCCCTCTGCCAGATACCCCAAGAGGTCGTCATCCTCGTCGTCCGTCGCTCTCAGGAGATAACCCCAGGGCAGCGTCTTTTTCTGCGTCGTCACCTCCATGACCACGGAGCGGGCCAGTACATGCTTCTCTCCGATGCCGTCGAGTCGTTCAAAGGCCTGTCGGATCCGCAGATAGGGATTGAACTTGATCAGATCGTCTGTGGGTATAGACCCGATCATGGCTCTGAAGAAGAGGCAAAAGGGGCATCGAGGAGGAGCTTCGGGCCGAGGACAAAACACGCCTGGGTAATCGCTGTCGTCGTCGTCGGCGGGCGATGGCGATGGCGATGGCGATGGCGATGGCGATGGCGGTGGCGGTGGCGAGGACGGTGGCCTGGATAGCAGTGGCCGCAAGACATGGGATAGTTGGACCCAAGGTCTTGGCTGGCCTGGCTTCCAGTCAAGCAGGCAGGGAAAGTCGATGGCGGCGCATCTCGGACATATCTTGGCGGGCGGCTTCCGCGGTAGTCTCCGTGCCGCAGGGCTTGCATGGCTTGCTGCCGTGTCGTTCCCTTGTCTACCTGGGCTGGCATCCGAGCTGCCGTCAACGCGGGCGTCCACGACGACGCAGCCACCGTCTATGATGCTATGGCTCAGCGCGCGACGCCTTCTGGCCAGGACAGCGTCGCTGGCACTAACGCTGCTCAACGGCAACTGATGGCATTCCGGCACAGCTCCTGATTCCGACCTGGGGCCAGAAGTGGCGCCCTTTTGTCGCCCTACCTCGGGGTCGCGACGCTCGCTGCCGCCTTCGCAGAGCCGTCGGTGGGACAAGATGCGCGAAAGTGTCTTCATGGCCAGATAATGGTCTTGTCGTCGTCGTCGTCGTCGTCGCCGCCGCCGCCGTTCTTCGTCGTCGTCGTCACAGGCGTCACAGGCGTCACAGGCGTCATCGACAATCGGCGTCGACGTCTTGGGCGTCCTTCAGTCCTTCAGCCAGGCGTCGAGGTCATGGCGTCAAAACAGGACCATGGCCATTTGGATGCTGAAAATCATGCTGGCTCACCAGTGACGGCGTGGAAAAGAGCAAGATGAGAAAGGAAGGGTACAGGTTTCCATCCTTCCAGAGTCTTCCAGGGGACGAGACCTTCCCGGCCGAGGGAATGAACTGGGTTTGTGGCGATGGATTTGAACCGTCGAAGCCAGCCATCCAGCCATCCCATCCGGCCAGCCAGCCCGTCGGGTGGCGCCCATGTCGGTCCTTGAAGGGAGCCTTGAGGGGGGGGTTGAAGGCACCAGACCCGTCAGCGTCGTCCTCCCTAAACGATGAATGGAAAAGGGGCCGGGGCCCGGGCACGTGCATTCTTTAAAATATCGTATGGGTCCCGACATCATGCATGGGCTAAGTGGCGCAAGCCACGGCCCATTTGGGATCGAACGAACGAACAGGAAATGAATTTTCACACCGAGCATCAGCACGCACCAGGACGCAAGTCTTGCAACCAGTGAATAAGAGTTGCTCTCGACAGCGCTTCCGCGTCGGATTGCCGATTCGCATTTTCCCCAATAGACGGCTGAGGAAAAAAGAAAATGTATCCGTGCACGCTGCACACTGCACGCTGCACAGCACTACCCTTCAACAATGACCACTCAACGGACTGTGTAATCCAAACAAAAAGGCATCAGAAAATTCATCCGCTATGTTATTGATACTTGCATGACACCCTGTCGCCATTCTTCTTCTCTTCTATCCCCCTTCCGTCATGCATAAGACAGTGTGTTGTCGTCATTTAGCTTGCCAGCAACTCCAAGACGCGCCTCCCCTCCGGAGACACAAGGTCCACGAGCGACAATCTAAAAGAAAGAAAAAAGAAACGATTTTTTGATTTTTTTTTGGACGAGTCAGTATAGATTCCATCTAGGCGAAATCAAAAGTATAAAGAGAGGTCCAAGGCCTTACCTCGCCCTCAACTACGTCGTCAGTTGTCCTGTGCGCTCCCATGTCCCTCAGATAAATCTCGACGGAAGACGGGGGGACACCAAAATGGGACTTGACAATGGCAGAGATTCTGTAGTCGAACGGAGATGTCTGTGTCACGGAGCCGGCGACTCTAGCTGCTGTCAGAGCATAGATGACCCTTGCTCCGGAGAATATCCTCAGGTCAGACAGGACCTGAGACGAGAGCAGAGGCGTGTCAGCGCCCATACGCTCAGCTGCAAATAAGAGGCGGAGCTTTCCGGGCGCGGTCCCAGTGCGAAGACGGGCTCCCGTCGCAAAGGCGGACAGGGCATTCGAGGTTGCGTGAACACCACGCTGGGTGAGGGTGTTTGTGGACAAAGTGTGAGAAATCTTGGCTAGACGACCGCTCAGCCTGCGAATGCACTCTCCATGCGAGCGGAGTAATGTGGCTGGGCTGGCAACAATGACGGTGGGTGCGACGCCTTGCGTAGCAAGAGCAAGAAGAGCAGACTGGCCAGCAACTGAGTTGAGTGCCACCGATGCGTTGGAAAAGAGCGCCGCCAGCGTCAGGGTTAAAGTGTGAATGTTGGAGAGCGCGTCGACAGGCAAGAACAGATCGGCCTGTGTCAGTTTCTCCCTGCTGGGAATCGCCACGAGCTGGCCCGAAATCGCTGACACTAGATTCGCCTGCGTGAAGCGCACCATCTCCTCCAGCTCACCAGATTTGCCTTGCCAGAACGTCACGATATCCTGGGGAACATTGTCTTTATTCACGGGTGGCAGTTCTGATAGCGTGCCGGCAGGGGTATCGTTGACAAGGTCCTGCCAGGTGGTTACATTGACGCTTCCGCCCATGCCCTCGGGAACATCGTTCCAATCCATGTGGCGAGATCCCTCGTCAACGACCCAGATGAGTTGCCGGATAGAGGGGTAGGCCTTGACCACGGAATCGAGTGGAAACGAACCAGTGGCTGTGACCACGGTATCGACGGCGGAACGACGGAGCATAGAGATGAGCTCTGACTCGGAAACATTGAATGGTAGGATGACTGTCGTCAGGTTGGGGTAGAAAGAGCATGCGAATAGGGTGATAAGCAGTTCGATGGAGTTGGGAAGATAGATTGCGACTTTGATGGAGCCCTGTTCTTCGACATAGCGGCCGATGACATTGATTTGTCGGTTAATGTCGGCTAGGTCGTGTTAGCAATTTTTCCTGGTTTCAGAATCGCGAGCCAAAGAAGAGAGAGGGGGGGAGGGGGGGGGGAGAGAGCAAGGTGTACCCATCTCGTGTTCGACGACATTTTCAGAGCCCAAGACAGTCAAAAGCCGTCCCGTTGCACCAACATCTCCGCCAGTAGCAGCCTTCCTCCAAACGTCCCGCAAGTCGCCGTCTCTGCCGCGGGAGAACTTGGGCACACCTGGATCCTTGACGTTCAGGCCCGCGTTGAGTGGCATGCCATGCGGCACAGACTGAGATCGATAAATTGCGCTTTCACCTTCGTGTCGAACCGATGACGGCATGGCTTGTCGGGCGAGCAATATGGGGTGGGCATCGGGCTCTGTCGCAGACATGATGCGATAGGTGATGAGAATGATGAGGGCTGTTGCCAGCGCAGTCGAGTAGGCGTTCCATTGGGAAAACAAGTCCGTGATGGACGAGTCAATTGTTTCGAGGAGGCCCATGACTGCTTGGTGGCAATGCGAAGGGGAAAAGAAATGAACTCTGTCTAGTGATGGTCAGTAATAGTATGAAGAGAAGTTGTGATGGCGTAGCGTGATGCCCAGACCACAATCGCAACGAGTGTCATGTAACCCCCGCGACGAGATTTGAAACCGCCGATTCTGGGACAGATGCACCTGCACAGGACAAGGAAGCTTTCAGCATTTGCTTCTGTCCTGGAAGTTGAGTCCATCATCCGGCGGCCAGCAGAGACGGGAAGGAAGTGGGGTTGGGCACTCGTGGAGTCTGGACACGGCACGGTTGACTGGCTCGGTGGCTGGGCTACGGGCCGTTTAGGCGATGCGCGGAGTCTCATTGGATGAGGACAATGGAGACTTGTGCGATTGTGGGCCCGACACAGCCTCATTCCACCGGTGTCTGCTTGCCGAAGCTAAGTAAGTAGAGTGGCTGCATCATGTTTATTAGCGAACTGCCAAGCACATGAGCTTCACGTGTCGAGACTCAACTCACCACCATGGAAACGCTCGGAAAAAGAACGTCTCACGGACCCCTCTGCTTGATCATGACTGGAAAAACACGATCCTGCGTCAAGCAATTTGAACCATCTGCCAGCCAATATCTGCTAGTCCTGCCGAGGTGAGATCCTGAGCAACGTGTGGCGTTTGTTGTCGTTGATGTGCATCTGATGACCTGGTCACTAGTGGAGACTATAGAGCTGATTTCAACTTGCGACGACGATATTTCGTTTGAGGCAAGCCAAGTGGGTACGACGACAACATCCGATTCACAATCCATTATCATTCTTCGGAGAAAGAATCAATGGTACTGGCCAAAATGTGCTGCTACCATAACGGAATGGCGCAGTCACTCGATGAACCGCTGTTTGCGGGACGAGGGGCGGAGTTGATGATACTTGCAAAAGCCAACAGTGTCTGGTAGCTTTCTTTTGTGTCAGAGGTAGCAGCTGTGAGTTTTGCCCTTCCCGGGTGCCAGCCAGTTGACTTTTATTCACTGGTCCCACTCTCATTGCTGTTGCCAACGATGAAGAGACAGGCGCAGAGCTCTGATAGCAGATTCACCGGCTGGGTAGTCGCCGTTTGCCAAAAAGCAGAAGCGTATTTATTCCAGTCTTTCTGAGCTCCCAAGACCTATTTATTTTGGACTTGAGCCTATTCGACACAATGGTATTACCATCATCGGATTATCATCCCAAGACTGAAGCGCAAGATCATCTGAAATTGTGGAAGAAGAGACAACATCGCCAGGTAACATGGAGGACACGGAAGATAAGTATGTCTCGAAGGTATTTGGTTTTATTACTGTTGATGTACTTGCTGATGCTTCGAATAGCCGGCCTGCTGGTGAAGGAACGTCCAACTTGAAGCCGCCGAGCGTGTGCTGGGAATACGAGCGACACGGGCGCTGTAAATTCGGCAAATGGTGCAAGTACTCCTCCCACGGAATTGCACCAAATCAGCAGCAAAAACAAGAGCTGCCGCAAGAAGTAGCAAAGTTCTTCGCGAATCTTGACACTACGAGAGCTAAGCCGACCGTTGACGGAAAGCTTCGGGAGTGGAAAAAGCTGCTTGTTCGAGGCTCGTCTGTTTCGCGTCCACCTCCTGCCACCATCAGCCGCTTCTTCGTGCTAGCTTTGGAATTGATGGACGGGGATGTCGGCTCCTCACAGGATGTAATAAAGCAAATGGTCACCGAGCCAGGTTTGCTTTTCATTAAAGACGTGGTCGAACGGCATGTCATGATAGCCAATCAAACAGGCCCAAGCATCACCTTTTGGACGACAGAGGTCAAACCTCTTTTTCAGTTGATAACTCATCCGCGAGTCATCGACTCAGCCGTCTTGGAAGGGCAAGTCTCCTCAATCTTCAACTTCATCTTGGGACATGGCGGACACCGAATGAAGTCTCTTTTCGGCTACCTTGTCAGGCTGTTTCAGGCCTGGCCGCATGCAAGTAACAACGCAGATTCGACAATGATGTCGGCCGTGGAGCTCTCACTGGCTGTATTGACCAAGTTACTGGACTGCAACACTGTCAACGTCGTGAATGAGACGTTTGCTACCATCAATCAACAATTTATAGATGTCGTCGCTCAAAGCACATCAGATCAAGAGTCATTTACAAAACTGCAATCAATGAAGTACATCGAGTACATTCGGCGTCGCATTGAAGTAGGCAATGATATTATTGCTTACCAAGATCTTCCTGTCGAGCCAGTGACTCGAGAAAAATTTGTTCTGCGACGGGACTTTCCAGGAAGACTGTCGGCCGAAGGCCCAAGGCATGATAATGATTTCGACGACATTTCGAAAATCAGCATCTTGCCAACATTTGAGGAAATCATGTCACCACGTGCAGAGTATTTGCCTACAAATGACAGCAATACATGGCATGTTGGTGGTATTCGTGGGCGTATTGATCGTGAATTCCGTCTCCTGCGAGAGGACACAGTCGGACAGCTGAGAGATGCTGTGAGAGACGTGCACGAGCAGATGAAGAAGCCTCAGGATCACCGTCTCAACACAAGGAACCACGTCAGAATACACACGTATGAAAACCCTACGCCAATAAATGTCATGTTTGGCAGGGACGGCGGGTTAGAACTTCTCGTGCAATGCCAACAGCTTACCGTCGTACAAAGCCTGAACTCGAAAGAGCGCCACAACTGGTGGCAGCAAAGCCGAAGACTCCAAGCAGGAGCCCTCGTATGCCTCATAGATGACACTGGAAGCGTCGTCTTTTTTGTCGTATCCCAGTCCACCATGAGAAGCAAGGACGACGTCAAATTCCGGCGACAGACTAGGAAAGCCGAGATGCCAAAAGATGGACAGCCCGCAGCCACTTACACTCTGTCGGACGAAGCTGAATTTCTTTATGTTACGCTGCAGCTAGCCGAGAATAATGACGGAGAGGTCCAGAGATTGCTAGAATGGTATCGTGCAATTGGCGTCACCGAACAGAAGTGCCTGGTAGAGTTTCCAGGTATTCTATTGGATTCCTTCAAACATACACTGGCTGCACTGCAAGAAATCTACAAAAGAACCGATGTCCCTTTCAGCGACATCATTGCGCCGACATCAGAAGCACCAACTAAAATATCGGTTCAGCCGCCCTTATTCGCTAGACGACCTGGGTTCAATTACAACGCCCACTGTCTTCAACCGGGCCTGGTGCTTTCGCCTTCCGGAAAGAAAGATCCGGAAGAGCTTGCTTCTTGTTCAAACCTCGACTCAAGCCAGTCCATGGCCATCTTGAATACGCTGTCACGAGAACTGTCTCTGGTCCAGGGGCCTCCAGGAACTGGGAAGAGTTATACGGGCGAGAAGATCATTCAGATCCTGTTAGAGAATAAGCCTGAGGCAGAACTGGGCCCTATTCTGTGCGTGTGCTACACGAATCACGCATTGGATCAGCTTCTCGAGCATCTACTAGACAAAGGAATTGAGAAGGTCATCCGCATCGGGTCGCGATCAAAGTCTGAACGAATGGTCAATCTCAACTTGAATAATATTGTACAGGCGTTTGACAAGACCAAGAGCGAGAAAACTGACATTGGCTGGGCATATGGAGAAATCAAACGAGTGTCTCAGGAAATAGTCTCAGGTCTGCGAGAATTAGCAGCATCTCAGAACCCAGACACTATCAAGGAACACCTGCAGAGCCACCATCCGCAACACTACAAGGAACTCTTCCCGCCGTCAGAGGATGGCTGGACCGTCGTCTCATACCAAAAGCCAAAGTCTGCAATCCAAGATTGGTTGACAAGTGGTCATGAAGACTTGTTCAAATACAGGCCCTTGCAGGATTTAATGCACACCAGTTTATCTGAAATGAGCAGCTATGAGAGAACTATTGTGTATGAAAACTGGCTTCGCGAGATCAGAGACCCAATTACTTTTTCCCTCGTATTCTTGCAGAGGGAATACAGGAACTTATTTGAACGGCGAGACAGGGTCGGTTGTGACGTCAAACTCCGTTGTCTTCAGCAGGCAGATGTGATTGGCGTCACAACAACTGGGCTGGCCAGAAACATTGGACTGCTGCGGCGTCTGCGAAGCAAAGTGATGCTCTGCGAAGAGGCTGGTGAAGTTCTGGAAGCCCATGTTCTGACGGCGCTGCTCCCATCGCTCGAGCAAGCCATTTTGATTGGAGATCACCTGCAGCTTCGACCTCAGATCAACAACTATGAGCTTCAGAGTACAAACTCGGAGGGAGCAAAGTACTCTTTGGATACGTCTCTTTTCGAAAGACTGGTCCAGCCGCTCTACGAGACCGATCCACAAGTGCCGTACAGTACGCTGGAGACACAGCGGCGAATGCACCCATCCATTGCTGCTCTCATCCAATCAACACTGTATCCCAGCTTGCAAAATGCCGAAAACGTGAGCCACTATCCGGAAGTCTGCGGTATGAGACAAAGATTATTCTGGTTACATCACGAGAACCTTGAAGCTGGCGCTTCAACGCACGACCCGCTTAATACGTCGCACTCGAATGACTTTGAAGTGGAAATGACAACGGCTCTGGTCTCTCACCTGATACGCCAGGGCGAATATCAGCATGGGCAGATTGCCGTTTTGACGCCGTATTTGGGTCAGCTCCACAAGCTTCGGCGACGCATGGCTACCATTTTCGAGATCTGCATCAACGACAGGGATAACGAGGATCTTGAGGCCATGGCAGCGGACAACATGGACTTGGGGGATCAAGCGAGCCCGGCAAACATTAGCAAGAGCGCGCTGCTCAAAACAGTCAGAGTGGCTACGGTTGACAATTTTCAGGGGGAAGAGGCAGACGTCGTTGTCATCTCCCTGGTAAGAAGCAACCCACAGAACAGATGCGGGTTTCTCAGCACATCGAACAGGATCAACGTCCTGCTTTCGCGTGCGAAGCATGGCATGTATATCATTGGGAACTCCAACACGTACAGAAGCGTGCCGATGTGGCAGAATGTCATCAAGCGACTAGAAGATGAAGGCAATTTCGGCTCAGAATTGGGTCTGCAATGTCCTCGACACCCCAAGACAGCCATTCATGTTTCTCAACCAGATGACTTTGCTGTCCATGCTCCGGAAAGCGGCTGTAATCTACCATGCCAGATGAGACTTCGATGTGGGCATTCTTGCAGTGGACGCTGTCACTCCGAGATGCTTCACGAGGCGGTGAGGTGCCTCGAGCCATGTCCCAGATCACTCAAGGGATGCGATCACTCGTGTCCGAAACATTGTGGCGATGTGTGCCCTACAGAATGCCGAAAACTGGTCACAGGCCTGGATATCATACTCGACTGTGGACACAAGGTGACGGAGGCGTTTTGTTTCGAGGCGCAAGATGTATCGTTGATTCGATGCAGCGTCACTGTCACGAAAACCGTGCCAGGATGCCATCATCGCGTCAGTGTCGCATGTAGCGAGGACGTGACCAGCGATGGCTACATGTGTATATCAACCTGTGACAGCCATCTTGCATGCGGCCACAATTGCAAGAACCCTTGCTGGAGATGCAAGACGCGACAGGGCGATGAGATTGTGGACGTCAACCATGGGCAGTGCAACCAAGTGTGCGGTAAAAAGTATACGACCTGTCCTCACAGCTGCAGCGAGACTTGCCACGCCGACAGCGGCGACTGTCCTGCTTGCAAAAAGAAGTGCGAGGTCCGGTGCAGCCATTCTAGATGCCACAAGTTATGCCACGAGCCATGCGTGCCGTGTGCAGAGGAGAAGTGCCAATCTTGCTGCCCTCACGCCGAATGCACAATGCCTTGTGCTGTGCCTTGCGACTGGATTCCATGTTCCCAGCGATGCGACAAGATACTCGACTGTGGACACAGATGTAAGTGTCCTTTTTTTTTTCTATATAATTCGTCTTGTCCCCCCCCTCCCCCCCCTTTATGTCTTCTTTTTAAGCAAGAGACACGCGCGAGAGATGTGGAAGTGCTTATTTATGCCGGGCAAGTTTTATGGAAAGGCTGACAAAAAGGCGTTCCTGTCCTTCTTCTTCTTCTTTCGTTGAAAAATATTAAATAGGCCCCTCCATTTGTGGCGAAACTTGTCCCGATAGCACATACTGCCAGGAGTGTGCGTCTGACGAGATCAAAGCCACCCCCGTGGACTTCCTTGAAATGAAAGAATATAAAGAGATTGATCTGGACCAAGATCCATGCATCTTCCCCCTCTGTGGACATTTTCTCACGGTTGCCAGCATGGACGGTCAAATGGACATGTCATCGCACTATGTCATTGATTCACTAGGACACCCCGTGGGTATCAACAAGGTCTCGGAACCCTTTTCCATGGACGGATCGGGCGTCCCCGTCTGCGCCAACTGCCGAGGCTCATTGCGGAACATTGGACGATACGGTCGCATCGTGCGCCGGGCGACGCTCGATGAGGCGACCAAGAAGTTCATTTCTTGGTCCGGCGCAAAGCATAGCAGTCTCGCATCCTCGCTGCTAGAATTCGAGTCGGCGTTGCAGACGGCTGATGGTTCCGACGTCGACATCGTGCTTGTCAGCCATGCAAAGCCGAAACGCCCGTCCATAGTACAGCCTCGCTTCAGCTACCTCGGCTGTCTAGACAGAGACGCCAAGAACACGCGCTATGGAAAGCTGATGAGGCATTGGAACAAAATCGATGGGTTTGTCGGGACAGTGAAGAAGGAGGAGCAGCCGTTCCAGCGAGTGGCCGACTTGGTCCGACACACGAACCGGCAGAAAAGAACGCAGAAGCAGTTCCGCTTCGACGACTCCGTCATCCAGGTCAAGGGATTTCTTTTCGCCTTGTTGCTGCGCCTACGTTGCGAAATCTGCATCATGTCCGACTTCTTCTTCAAGACAAACGGACCGGCCGGTCTGCCGAGGGACTTTGTGCTCGATCTGGCGCCGCAGCTGCAGGACTGCGACCTGGCGATGCAGATGGCGCAAAAGTCGGCGTACCCAAACGCACAGGTTCAGGCTCTGATGTACAAAGCCCACCTTTGTGCCGTCCGGGCTCGCTTTGTCGTCATTGCCACCGCAGGAGCCGCGAGTGCGGGTGCGGGTGCGGGTGCGGGTGCAGAATCTAGCGCCAACACCAGTCTCGAGGTCCTGCAAACGAAGCAGCAAGGATACGACCATCTCGACCTAGCACGGAAGCTACTAGACGAACATGAATCGCTGAGGGTCCTCGGCGGAGAGCTTGCTTCCGTGCGGACGATTCTCGACAACGACCTGCCCGTGCCTGCCACGAAAGAAGAGCTGCGGGCGGCATTCGAGGCCATGGCCGGGGATGTGGGTTCCGGGACCGGGCACTGGTATACCTGCGTCAACGGGCATTACTTTACGATTGGCGAGTGCGGTCGCCCGATGCAGGAATCTCGATGCCCGGACTGTGGTGCGAATATCGGGGGGCGGAATCACAACGCGGTGGACGGGGTGGCGGTGGCGGAGGCGATGGAGGAACTGGGGAGGCGGATGGAGGGGCTTGGTCGGGCCCATTAGAGTGTTTTATTGCCTATTTCTTCTTCTTTTCTTTTCTTCTCGTTTTTTTTTTTTTTTTTTTTTTTTTTTTTTTTTTCCTTTTGGTTGCAGTAACTGATCAAACAAATCAACAGGTGTGGGGGAACAGAAGTACGGTTGTGGGGAAACGGGACTAGCGACACCAACTAGGTCGGTAAATGGAGAGTAATAATGTACCAGTTTTACTTGCCTCTGCAAAGCCCACGCATCCAGACAGTGGGGAAACGGTCGTGGCGGCACATGTTGAAAATAAGGTTCTGCGCCATGAATGAAAGCTTGCATTTGACGTAGTATACTTTAAAAACAAACAGTGTGAGCCTGACTGCGGGTGTAACTGGGGTCATGACGCCGCATCACTCGATCGATCTGTCATGCTACGTATGCATATACAGCACACGTTGTTTCGTGTATTCTGCGGCGAGTGACTTGCTTGTATTATTCTATCATTCACGACAAAGCGGGTGGCACGGCGGGCTTTCATACATGGCAGCCTCTATGTCCTTGTACCATTTTGTCTTCACCCGTGCACAAGATCGCTTACTCCGACAGGACAGCCCCAATGAATTCTCATTTCTCTTCCCTCCGTCTTCTCATTCTTCAGGCCTCATCGTACATGCTTTGGAGTAGCTCCAGGGCGCCCCGCGTCTCGGCCCAGGCATGGAGACAATGCCCACTATGCAGGGCCGCCTCCTCGGGTGAGCGGAGTGTAAACGATGAGGGCCGGGTGGCCATGGCATCGGTTGGTGGATGCAGCAGGAGTTGCCAGAAGGTGTCATTGTACTTGCGAACATACGTGAACAGAATCTTTATCTGATGCTTGAGCTTGGTCATCAGAGCGGTCGTGTCAGGGGCCGACAGGGAAAGCAATTCGGGTCGTGCCGTGAGCATAAACCCCACGAGCTCGTTTTGCACGAGTTGCGTGAGTTCGGGGGGCATCTTCCCATCAAGGGCCAGAGGCGCAGTCTCGAGGGACCGGAGATCGAGAAAGAGGCGCGTCTTGATGAGCATGACCGAGGCGGTGTGGCTGAGGTCGTGCCATGAGGTCGTAAACAAGGGTTCCACGTCCTCGAGGACATCGGCGCCCTTGATGTCCAGGAAGGGAAGGCTCATGTTGCCCCAGTCGTAGTCTGGGTCCTGGCCCGTGGTGGCATGCCACTTCACGAAATCGTAGGCGTCCTGATCCCTGCCCAGACGAATCAGCAGAGGCGGGATCATGCTCCTCAGACCCATGTTGTCGGAGCGGTTGAGGCGCACCATGTCGGCCAAGTGGTTGAGCGCCGTCTGCACCACGTCGACGGGAGCGCCCACACCGTCGAGATCCATGAGCAGAGTGTCGACGAAGCCGAATCGCGCTCGCATATAAGGCCGCGTCTCGAAGATGCCATAGAAGTGGCCGACGGCTTCGTGGTCCTCAAAGATATTCCCACCGTGGCCGAAGCTCCAGGGCGGGTTGTCGCGCAGGATCTGCTCCTCCTTGAGGTACTTGGCGCGGGCCTTTCTGACGTCTACGCAGAGGCGCTTGTGCTGCGGCCAGTGGGAGACTTGGTGGTCGCGGTCGCAGTAGTAGATGACTTGGCAGCTGACGCAGCGGAGTAGGCCATCTCTGCGGTGGCAGACGGCGCAGGCCCGGGGGGAGAGACCCTCTGGCTTGGGATGCCGCGACGGTGGTTGATGGAGCGAGACAGATGTCATCATGAATGTATGCGATGGTGTTTTGACAAAAATCCGATAGAAGCACGGGGTGCCTGGCGGCAGCCTCGCATTTCAGGCTGCATGTGGGCGTTTGTGTGTGGCTGGCACCTGCCGCATTGTGCCCACGATGCTCGTGGCAGGTGGCAGCAGGTGGCAGGTGGTAAGCTGGCAGCTGCCAGCGGGGTACAAGGCAACATAAAGGGCTGGCATCCCCTTGGTGCCGAGAAGGCTACATCTCGTACCTATCCACACTTATACAACAAGTTATTGGAGGAGGAGTAAGTAGCTTCCAATCAGCGATTCAAGAAATGTGGATGAGTACAATGGTGTAGCCTTGTCGGCATCAAGGGCTAGTGCATTCTAACCACTTGGAACTTGGAAGTGGTGGTATTTCGCCCAGTCGTCTTCGTCTGTCGTCTTCGTCTGTCGTCTTCGTCCGTCGTGTTTGTGCCCCGACTCATCAAAAACCTCTGCCCACCTCCACCCGCCCCCAACTTCCAAGTGCTCGCCGACATGGATTCCATGTATTCCACGAGGGGCCGCTCGACTTGAACGCCATCGCGCCGGGATGCATCCTGCGGTCCCCCGCAATCACCCATCGACGCCATGCACGCCATGATGCAGATAACCGAGGGCGCTCGGAGCGGCCAAGCAGCCATCGTTGCATCCCAGCTGCAACCTGACGCGAGGCCTGCCGAACGTCCAAGCCGGCACTTGGGCAGGGTACTTCCGACGCCGACGCCCGGGGGGCCCGTTTGCCACGATGGGAGGTCAACAAGAAAAGGGGGCTGAACATGGAAAGCCACAAGACAAAACCAAGGGGAAGATGTGGTATTGGAAACTGGGGCACTCGCTGGGGAAAAGCCGATAAGCAGGAAGCAGGAAGCAACAACCCCCGAGAACAACATGGAGGCTACACCGTCGGGGATCCGGCGCTGGCATCCCGAGTCCCCGAGTCCCCGAGTCTCCGATGGCATGCCCGTGCCCACGCCAGGCATCCGGTTCCCCACTCTCGCCGACTAGAACCAGGAACCGGGAGTCAGGAGTGAGAGACGGGACCCACGGGAGGCCCGAAGCTGGCGGTAGTACAAAACCTTCACGGACGTTGGGTGTTTTCCGTCGTGACACCCTAGCGATCAGCACTCTTTTCCACGTCCCTTTCGACAAGGAAAGAAAGCTTGCTCCGCCCGTTTATGAAATTCATTGCCAATGACGTGGCGGTGCCCAACTATCTACGCAAGTCCCGCCATGTACATACATAGACTATGATTCTACAGCACAAACTCGCAGCATAGAGTCCATCACCGGAGCGAACGACAGACTTGATGCCATTTCTAGTCGCAACAACTTATGGGTTACGGGCATCAACCAAGTCATCCTTGGAAGAGGATTCTTGAAATGAAAAAAAAAAAAAAAAAAAAAAAAAAAAAAAAAGACAGCATCTGCGCTGAATATCTTTGCCATATTGGCATATGTTGGCGTATGGAATTCAAGGCGAGGATAAGCACAAAATGATTGCCAAGTTTTGGAGCGACTATGCAGTCCTGGCTTATTGAGTTTCCGTGCTCCAGTCTTGGCGGCTTTGACGGTCACGACGGCAGCAGCAGCAGCAGCAGCAGCAGCAAACCTCCACAGCTGTAGAAAAAAGCTCCTTTGGATTTTCATTTCTTCTCTCCATCGGTATTGTCAGCAACTCAAAGAGTCCACATGCAGCAGATCTTGGTAAACCGTCCCCGACGACTCGACTCCGTTAGCACAGAATAGCCTGCCAACGAGTCGCAAGGACACCAGACTGAGGCAATAGCCACCCTTCTAAAGACTGATCTATCATCTTGGGCAGGGTGGCGAGAAAAATTCAGCGGTATATATTTATGCACATACTTATACATTGTATCGTCCTTGTCAAACCTCGATGGCACGTCGCGAGACTGCCAGCACCGCACACACACCTCTCTTGCTCTTGAGATCTTCAAATAAGTCAATCAACACCTCAAAAGTGCGATTCAGCCAGCCAATACGCATGCAGGTGTTCTGTGCGCGTCGTGCCTGGCCCTTCTCAGCTGAAAATCAAGACCCCTGTCTTTCATTTGAAGGTACTGCGGAATCCAGCACAGCACAAAACAACAAATTCTGTACACTAGAATCGTCTACTCCCGTACTCTCAATTTCAGGTTACTCGGGTGCGACCCCGGCATGACGCCACGCGGACTGCTGTGGGAGGTTCAAGACCGCGATGGAGGTGCAAGGATAGCCCGTATGGTCATGAATGTGGTTGCTGAATACTTAACGGCGAGAAGGATTTACAAATAATGCTCGCGTTTCATCAGTTTGTTTATTCCTATTCATTTATTCTCTAAATGCGAAAATTACATATATTTCTCGCCGTCTACGTCTATCAGCGTATGTATTCCTAGTCTTGTATTTTATGAATGCGAAAAAATTACATGTAATTCTCGCCATCCGGCCCCTAATTCTTCCTGCCGTTTATTCTCTACATGCGCGGCGAAGCAGAGTCGGGAGAAGAGGGACCACTGCTGTGTATCACGGCCTGTCAGAAGCACATGTTTTCGCGGGCTATGAGTGTTGGGGAAAGAAGGGTACTTCTCAAGAGCCAGCGTGAGCGACTTGGCAGTAAATACGCTGTTCAAAGATTTCCATTCTTCCTGGCCAGCATTTTATGGCGCTATGGGGTTGTGTCACGCTTGTCGCAGTAGCGTTGCAGCTTATTTGCAATACAGGCGCGATGAAAACGCTTCCACTTTACATTGTGGTAGTTGATATCATTATTTTGTTTCTCTATTTTTCTTTTCTTTTTCTTTTTTTCCTTTCTTTGTTCTATATATCTACATTTTATCTTCCCTCTTTTTCACCTTTCTTTTATTCTTTTATTGTTTTTCTCTTTTTCTCCCTTTTTCTCTTTCTTTCTCTTTTATTTATTTATTTATCCTTCTTTATACTTTCTTATATCGTCTTTCTTATATTCTTTCTCTCTCTTATTGTTTCTTCTCATGTTCTTTCTTTTACTTCATTCTACGTACGTAGAGGTAGAATACGTCGCTGTTATCATCCCCTTTGTACCGCGGAGGCTAGACCCTCGTACCCCATCCACGGTCATACAACGAGATATTCGAGGAGGGCTGAGTAGCCTGTAATCAGCGCTCAAAGAAATGTGAATAGAGTGCCACGGTGTACCCTTCTCGTCAGCATGTGTCATCAGGGGATAAGGTATCGACTCCTGGGATTTCGTTCCACGTCTCGGTAGAATCATGTGGGCAAGCTTGTTGTATTCTCGGTCAGCCTTTCGTAGGTAAGACGTGTCGAGTGACTGTAATATGGAACGCTATACTAAAGGAGAAGAGAGGAGAAGGGGAAATAAAGTAAAGAAAGGTGAGAGGAGGTAAGAAGAGACGAAGAGAGAATAAATAAAATAAAGACGGAAAGAAGAAGGAAAGAAGAGAAGAAATTAAAGAAAATAAGGAAAAAATAAAAGAAGAGTAAAAAAGAAAGAAGAAGAAGAAGAAGAAACAAAGAAGGTAAGAAGACGGTCAGCGAGTGCTCTCCATATCAAAAGTACATTCCCAATATCGCACGCATTTCAACATGTTCTCTTCTATACTTCTACGCAGAGCGGACCGCTAAACGCTTCAAGGGGGACAAACAGCGCAAGATTGTCGATCAAGTGGCAGATCTCTTTCTAACGAGGAGCACCCTCTTACCTGCCCGCCTACTATCTGACTAGGAGCTATTGAAAGCCACTCCAATACGCCATTTTGAATACATGGGAGCGGATACGGAAAGCTCGCCCTCTTGTTGGGATCGGAGTGATCGTCAGCCTAGCAGTTAGTGCTTAGGTCCGCAGAGACTAAAGCAGCACCACGGCGATGGGAAACATGTCTTTCACGAGCGGCGGCAGAGTCTGTAGGAGTTTCTTCTAGGAGAATCCCGTGTATATTAAGTACGTACGAGATGAATGTGCTTATTACCACCTACGTGGGTAGCTATGTCTAGTCCAGCCTCGCGTGTTACACAAGTACAAGCAGTGTGAAAGAGTTTTGTTCCGAATTTCCGATTCTTTTTTTTTTCACACAGGTCATTGTATTGAAAAGCCATGAAAGCATAATCATAAGAACTTTCCTCGGAAATGCCCGAAAAAATGCACAACACACCCCCCCCCCCCCAAAAAAAAAGGTTGTACAATGGGTAGTGTTTTCAGCTCAGATCAGCTACCCTATAGCCGTCCACATATGACGTGCAACTTACATGTGTATGAACCATGCCCGGGCGCTAAATAATTACACACATGCATACGTACATACATAAAGCTTACACATACATGTACATACATGTATTTTCGCAAACTTTGCCGTCGTTGTGGACGGCAAGCTAAGCAAAATTCTGTGAGGGGGTCGGCAAAAAAGGTCATGCTGCTTGCTGCCTGCAGGGTCAATTGTGGATATCACCAACTCTGAATAACGTTGGTGCCGCCCTTTCATTCTCTCCACACCACCACCACCGCCGTCTCCGGTCAGAGTCATCGGGATAGGGGCGTAGTCAACCACGGCCTGTGGGACAGGTTAACATCGAAAATGACATGCCAAAAAAAAAAAAGCCCAGACTGTCAAGCGCTGGTTGTTGAAGGGGAGGAAAAAAAGGGGGAAAGGGGGAGGGGGGGGGGAGGTGGGAAGAGGGGAACCATCCCCAGCCACCAAGGGGAATGCGTCGTTATCTCATCTGGCCCTGGGATGGGTGTAAGCGGCACGAACGGTCGGCAATGCGGCGAGGGGATTCCATACCCGGATGTTACCTCTGGTAGACGAATGGACTTCCAATTTGACCGTGGCAGGAAGGGCGAAACCTAGTAGACGGCGCAGACTGCCAACAAAGTGGATGGGATGGCAGCAGCAGGGGGCCCGTTGTTCCAACCGCCCAAGCTACCAATGAAGCGACTCTCTTACATACACATGTACATACATATGTAAGTGTGTAGTTGTGTGCAAAGTATGTATGTATGTACAGACTTATGTACATGCTGCCGGCTATCGCCATGTACGCTTGTCTTGAGAGAGCTGCTGATTGGACACCAACAAAAGGCCTGGATGTCATTTCCTCAATGTAACTAACACCCGAAGAGGTTGGTGGAGTATGACAAGATCAAAAAAAACAAAAAAAAAAAAAAAAAAAAAAAAAACAAAAAAAAACCATG
>SRPU01000172.1:0-28172 GCA_018360185.1 Claviceps lovelessii
AAAAAAAAAAAAAAAAAAAAAAAGAGAGAGAGAGAGAGAGAGAGAGAGAGAGAGAGAGGTGTGTACTGGCTGTGTACACAACTGTTCACTACTTACATGGCTTTCCCTCATTTCAACATTCCTTTTGCACCAAAACGTACCCGTCGGTCCATCTCCGCCGTTGCCAGACTCATGTCGCCGCCGCCGCCAGGCTCAACCTTTCTGCCGCCAGTCAAGCTCCCGAAGCCGAAGTCCGGCTGCCCTCCGAGGCTGCCAAAGATATCACCTACATAGTTCCGCGGCTGGACGCCCCGACTGTAGGTGCAGGTCCAGTTGGCGAGGATGCCCTTGACGATTTCGATTCCCGCGTTGTAGACGTTGTCGACGGCGATGAGAAAGCCGTTTTGATCGACCCTGGTTAGGTGCTCCCAATCCGTGAGGTGAGGGGGCGGTCGGTCAAAGTTGGAGCCTACAAAAGGGGCGAATTTTTTTTTTATTACATCAGGGGCATATCGAGTTAGTTGTAGCCAGCTGAAGAAAGAAAGAAAGGGGATTAAAAAAAAACGCAAGCAGGCTACGCACCCGTTCTGAGTATGATCAAGCGTGAAAAGTCGACCAAGCCCTCAATGGCTCCTCTCACCATGACCTCAAGCGTCGCGTTCTCCTCTTGAGCGCTCATGCAGTATGTGCCGGTCTGGTTGGTCCACAACCGAGTGGTGTTCTCAAAGGCAATGGCGAGTTTGGTCCCCGAATAGTAGACATCGCTGGTGGCAATGTCACATTTCACGACGCTGGGGGCCTTGGGCGCCATGGCGTGGTGGTAGGTCGAGCCCGAGTACTTTGAGCGGTATTCCTGAGGACCGCCGTGGTCGGTGAGTGTTGCTCTGGATGCCAGAGCGTAGGCCGCGTCTCTGAGCGCCTCGTTGACTTCAAAGACCTCGGTTCCGTAGGTTATGGCTGGGTACTGCAGCGGGTAGTCTCGCCCGTAGGATATGTATCCCGTGGGCCAATCCTGGGGAAGAGAGCGAGGGTCGATTTCGTACTGAAGAGCAACCTGGACGGTGTAGCGGGCGAGGGCGACACTGCCGATGGTGGCACGATGAGGGTTTACGCCAGCGATGCCGGCAAAGAGAAAGTACGTCTTGCGGAGATCAAACTTGTCTGACAGGACAAAGGCCATCATGGATGCGGCAGAGTTGATCTCGCCCTCGCCCAGGGTCAACTGGCAGATGGTGCCGGTCTCTGTACAAAACACCCGGGGGAAGAGCATGGAAAGTCCGGGAACTGGCATGGATCTTGCCGTGAGATTCCCCAGCCCTGATTCTGGGAATCGTCTATGCCATATTTGCGCCTCGGGATGCCACTGTCCGCGGTCGAGTCAGTGGGAGGGAGCAAAACAGAGAGGGATTTGTTTGGGAGGACGGAAAATGCCAGACTATGGATGATTAGACTGACCATGGATACAATCACAACCCGCGGCACTATGGAGCCTCTTGTGCCGTCACGGAAGTTGGGCGGCGAAGTGTAACATGGCACAATGAGAGAGAGCACAGAGAGAAGTCGTCTCAACATTATTCGGACAAGATGGCAACAGGCTGAGCGGATTCCAAAAGGAAAGATCCTCTCCTACTCCATCTCGAGGCGCAACTCTTTACTTTGTGTGTTGGGTCACAGCATGGCAGACTTTGGACGAGCACCATGAGCTAGCCATGTTGTATATGTAGTCAATGGAATGGTGCTGCTTCAATTCCAGGATGGACGACGAAAAGCATCAAAGCACGGATCTGTTACACTGGGTGTGAGACCGTTCTTGTTACTCTGAGACATGCTCCTACGGGTTTCTCTCTCTCTCTCTGTCTTTCTCTCTTTGTTCGTGTGTCTGCGTGTGTGATATTTTTTTTTTCCTCAGCTCGGCTGTGGCGAAGACGCAAGAACTGAGACGTACTGAATTTGGGGGCGAGATTTACAAATCGCAGATTGCGCTAATTCAGCTGCGCATCACCGTATACACCGTAGGTGCGTAGGAACCTGGATACATGGGAATAGATAGTTTGTTCGACGCATATTGGCCCCCAACCAGGCGCAGAGTTTGCACAAGACTCAATGCAACCCGCAACCCGCAACATCAACCTGGAAAATTCTTCTCCAAGAGTAAATGCGTTGGTTGAAAGCCAGAAAAACCCCATCTCGTCGTCTCGCAGTCACAACAACGTTTCCGGTCGGTCGCTCTCTGAGCCCAGGGAAACTACATGTAAAGTCAAGGTAACACTTGCTCGTCTCTCTAGACTGATTGCTTACCCCAGACGAGGATCTAGATCCTCTGAAACGGTCAGATCAATGTGGTCGTGGTCAGGGCTAGCAGGCCGTGCACTCGCTTTTCGGAACCCCGTCATGCGGGAAGGCGAAGGATGAGATTTTATAAAAAGAAAGAACAAGGAGAAAAAAAGAAAAGAAGAGAAGAGACGAGAAGAGAGGACACCAGGAAGCACTGACGGTCTCGCCCTGTGTTACCATCTCTGGATAAAACTGTATGTAGATGTAGGCTGATGACAAGATTTGATTTTGTAACGTGTCTCGCAGCGAAGAAGACGAGCAAAGTTGAGATATCTGGCCTGGTAACATTGTGTCCTACCATGGGCAGCGACGAAGCGATGTGGTCGTTCGGTGGATAGAAACTGGTACAACATCAATTGTGCATACCCAGGACACATAGGACACATACCACATGGACGGTATTGTATGGACATAAAAGTCGTAAATGCAACGAAACCTGCCATGTGTGCACGGGTGGGGGTTTCTGGTTCTTAAGCGCAGGAGCGACAGAGATTGGCTGAGATGGATGAGTTTTGACTTTTTACGGACAGCACTGAGCAGTCGGCCGAGTTCCCCGGGGGGGGGGGGGGGGTAAGAAAAAAAGAGAAAAAAAAAAAATGGCACGTGACACATTTCACTGAGTCCAAAGACGGCGAGTTTCTCGTTCATCGATCGCATCTTGAAACCAACGAGAGTCGCAGCTTTTGCGAGTACCACGTGCATGTGCAGCAACGGGGATTTTTTTCATTCATGCAGCAAGCAAGTATCCTTGGAAGCGTCAATCTTTGCCCAAGTCAAGTTTGGCCAGAAACCTTTGAAAGCCAAAGTATTGATATTGATGGATCAAGGTCATTAATAATCAGCATCGTTTATTTTTTGAGGCCTTCAATTCCAACGCCCTTTCTTAATGCCTCCGTCGGTTGGTGCCTTCCATCCCGATCTAAATCCCCTACGCCTTGCCACTTTGAGCTTAGCTGCAGCAGCTTTACCCATTTACCTATTCCAGCCAATATCCGTCGGCACCACCTGGACTTGGCAAGCACACCTGGCGCCAGGGTATATCCACCTTTTCTGCGCCAAACCCCATAGTCATCCGTCTTGACTCTTGATTGACTTGATTGAACGGGCCTGATTGATATCTATTGCTTGCAGGTAGTTCACTTTTCTGAATAAAATTCGCCACGACCAGATGACGAAAGTCTCTCTCTCTCGCCAGGCATCCCATCTCGGCCCCGTGACTTTTGTGCGAGCCGCTCGAGTTGGCGTCGACTTCTTCTCCATCTATTCTCAATCTCAAGAACAACTACATCGACGGCTGGAACCGTTCACCATTCCGAACATGCTCCTCCCGTACAGACAACACTCTTAATTCGTTCAGCCTCCGAACTGATCCTATCATTCACTCAAACATCTTCAAGTGCATCTACATCCCTTCTCAGACGAGGCCGCCCGCCGAGGCCGTGCCTTGATGGATTCAAACCTCATCGAATCAGCACAACGGCATGATCATCATCATGTTGGCGCATCCGAAAGGCAGAATGCTAGACCCTTGACGGAGGAACTTTGCAATGTTCCTCCCATACCTCACAACAACTTCGCATTCACACCCTCGCAGTTACATAAACTTTTGACTCTGCGCAGCCTCGACGCTCTGGACTGCTTTGGCGGTCTTCGTGGTCTCGCAGCCGGTCTTCGAACGGACAGTTCGGCCGGTCTCAGTGCCGATGAAACTAACCTCGACGGTTCTGTTTCCTTTGACGAAGCCGTAGCCGCCGGCCGAGAATCCCGGCCCGCCGCTCTGCTGAGCATCCCACCCGCCACAGCGCCTCATTTACCTCGCTCTCTACGAATTGGGGACAGTTCTGCCTCTCCGTTTGCCGATCGAAAGCGAATATTCGGGGTGAATTGCCTACCCCGCCGGAGACAAAAGTCGTTCCTCAAGCTCATGTGGATCGCTTTCAACGACAAACTGCTCATACTCCTCACCATTTCGGCCTTTATCTCGCTGGCTATCGGCATCTACCAATCCGTCACGGCAGAAGAAGGATCTTCAAATATCGAATGGGTCGACGGCGTCACTGTTGTGGTCGCCATCATCATCATTGTCTTGGCAAGCGCTGCCAACGACTGGCAGAAGAACCACAAGTTTGCAAAGTTGAACGAGCGCAAGGCGCATCGCGAGGTGACTGTCTTTAGGTCCGGCAGGGCCCAGCAAGTCGATATCACGCACGTCTTGGTCGGCGACGTCCTGCACATCGAGGCGGGGGAAGTCGTTGCGGTGGATGGCGTCTTGATACAAGCTTTTGGCCTTTACATCAATGAATCGGCCATTTCCGGCGAGTCTGGCATGGTCCAGAAGACTATGCCCGGCGACCACGACGCCTCCCACGCCGTGCTTGCGGACCCCTTCATTCTAAGTGGCACGACAGTATCGCGGGGCGTTGGGCGCTATCTCGTGCTGTCAGTCGGTTCCAATTCCACCTATGGTCGCACTCTCCTGTCGTTGCATGAGGATGTCGAAGAAACGCCCTTGCAAGCCAAGTTGGGCCGGCTCGGCAAGCAACTGATTATTTTTGGCGCCATTGCTGGCGCCATCTTTTTCCTCATCCTGTTCATCCGATTCTTGTTACGCCTGTCATCAATGAAAAATCAGGGGCCGTCGAACAAGGCAGAGGCTTTTCTGCGAATTCTCATTCTTTCCATCACCGTCGTCATCATTACAGTCCCGGAAGGGCTAGCCCTAAATGTCACCGTGGCCCTGGCCTTCGCGACGACGCGCATGCTTCGAGATAACAACCTTGTTCGGCTCATCCGCTCGTGCGAGGTCATGGGCAATGCTACCTGTGTTTGTTCCGACAAGACGGGTACGCTCACGCAAAACAACATGACGGTCGTCGCTGGCCGAATTGCTCTCAGCGGTGCTTTCGATGATATGGATGCACCTTCGATTGACAACAGACAACAAGAACAAGAGCAACAATCGATTGCCCACCGTCCCGCCGCGACAACGGACGGCTCAGCTTCACTCGTAGCTGCCATGTCCTGCCAAGTCAAGAAGTTGATCATAGACAGCATCGCTCTGAATTCTACCGCATTCGAAAGTGACGGCTCTGCATCGTCTGGTTATTTCGGGTCCAGCACAGAAACGGCGTTGCTGGAATTCAGTCGAGACCGTCTCGGCATGGGACACCTCGGCACCGCGAGGGCCAACACACCCATCGTTGTCATGCTTCCCTTTGAGTCATCACGAAAGTGGATGGCAGTGCTGATCAGGCTCCCGAGTGGGAGATACAGACTCCTGATCAAAGGAGCCGCCGAGGTTGTCTTCGAATACTGTGCTTTTGTTGTCGAAGATCATACGTACCAATTGACAACCGATCGTTTATCCGAAGATGACAGGCGTCGTTTTCGGAACATCATTTACGAACACGCTAGCAAAATGCTTCGCCCTGTCGCCGTTGCCTATCAAGACTTTGACGAATCTGAAGTATTCGAGCATCCCAGTGACGACCCAGCTTCCATCAATCTCGAGTGGCTTGCATCGGGCTTGATCTTTATCGGCCTCTTCGGATTGCGTGACCCGTTACGGCTCGAGGTCATCAATTCGGTCAAGAAGTGTCAGGACGCTGGCGTGTTCGTCCGTATGGTCACGGGAGACAATTTCCTTACAGCAAAGGCTGTTGCGAGCGAGTGTGGCATTTACTCGAGTGGCGGCATCGCTATGGATGGGCCGACGTTCCGCAAACTCAGCTCCGAACAGCGGGATGCCGTCATTCCTCGCCTCCAAGTCCTGGCCAGGTCCAGTCCGGAGGATAAACTACTTCTTGTCTCTCGATTGCGATCGATGAACGAGACCGTGGCTGTGACCGGAGACGGCACAAACGACGCACTGGCTCTCAAGGCAGCAGACGTTGGTTTTGCCATGGGCATTCAGGGCACTGAGGTGGCGAAGGAAGCTGCTTCTATTATTCTTCTCGATGACAACTTTGCTTCCATCGTCAAGGCACTCAGCTGGGGTCGGACAATCAATGATGCTGTGAAAAAATTCTGTCAAGTAAGTCATCACAATGAAAAGGGTACCCGGGGGGGGGGGGGGGGGGGGGGGGGGGGGGGATGGTTCGCAGGTTCGCAGGTTCGCAGGTTCGAAAGGGCCGAGGGCTAATGGTGCGGCGGCGCGGCTCTCACAGTTTCAATTTACCATCAACATTACAGCCGGTATTCTTAGCATAACCTCGGAGCTCGTGGGTGACTCCATTTTCACAGTCGTCCAGCTGTTGTGGATCAATCTCATCATGGATATATTCGCATCACTAGGACTAGCTACGGATCATCCGTCACCAGACTTCCTCAAACGCAAGCCAGAACCACGCAATGCACCAATCATTAACATCACCATGTGGAAAATGATTCTCGGTCAATCACTGTATCAGCTTGCTGTCGTCTTTGTGGTACATTACGCTGGATGGGACATCTTTGATCCACATACGGAGACGGAAATCGAAAAGTTACAGACTCTGGTATTCAACATTTATGTCTGGATGCAGTTCTTCAATCAACAAAACTGTCGTCGAGTCGACAACAAGCTTGATATCTGGTACCAGGGAGTTCTTCGAAATCCCTGGTTCATCGGTGTCCAGGTCCTCACTCTGGTCGGTCAATTTGTCATCATCTTCAAGGGCGGAGAAGCTTTTGATACGGTTCCGTTGACAGGGGCACAATGGGGCTGGAGCGTGCTGTTTGGAGGACTCACGATTCCGCTCGGCGCTCTGATCCGCCAGATTCCCGACAGACACGTTGCCTCGTTTTTCCAGCAGGTAGGACGTCTTCTTCGCTGGCTCACTCTGCCGTTTCGAAATTGGTGCTTCTGCCTGTCAGTCCTGCACATTCGAAGCGGGCAAAAAACCGTTGGAAAGAAGGCCGGACAGATATCGCCGCCTGGCTCCCAGGGCGGTAGCAATATCAATGTGGACACCAAGATGTCGAAGCGTCGGATCAGTCGCTCCACGCAAAGCAACACCTCAATGCATCAAAACCACGTCTCGGAGACATTGGCGGAAAGAACGGGCGACGATGATGACATGGACATAGATCTTGACGCCTTGATACAGGCCGCTCGCACGGGTTGCCTCATTGGCAAGCACATACTGGAACTACATCCAAAGACCTTGCAAGACGACCCTATTCTTTTGCCAAGGACCAATATCGACATACCACCCAGCCAAGACCCATTCATAATGGAATACATGGCTACGTCTCACGAAGGAGAACAGCCTCGAAGGCGACAAAGACAACCAGCCAGACAGGTTTGGGTAGAGCCCGCACGACCGAGGTCTGTGGTCACGCCTCAGAAGCACAATGGAACTTGGGAGAGTTTTTTGCGATCTAAGCGGAGATGATGAGATTTGGAGTCCGTCTGGCATTTTTGAATGGCCCACCCGTAACAGGGGCTACACTTTCGGATAATATCTACGTGGAGTTTGGAAATCAATTTTTTTTTTCCCTTGCCCAACTTCGCCATGACGATACGACATCATTCACATGTGAAAAGAAAAACATATAGAACTTGTACTCTAATATATAAAACATATATATATACTCAGGTATCTATCTTCATTATTTCATGGTACTCGTAACAGAGAACTGAGCCCAGCGCTGAAATCACGGGAAGGGGTCAATGTGGCATTGGGGAGCCCGCAACTTGATCTTGTTTTGACTGATGGACTAATCTCCAAAGATGGGACCGACTTGCCATTAAATCGCCATATGTACCCTGCTCGACCTTGCAGCCTTTATGCAGGACCACGACCTCGTCGGCAATTTGCATCATGTCGACACTGTGGGTTGCTACGACAAGAGCCATGCCGCCGTCTTGTTGCCAGCAAGGCGATCGGCGGACCAACGATTTCAGGGCTTTGCAGACGTGCAAAGTGCTCTCCGGATCCAGAGCACTCGAAGGCTCATCTAGAATGAGAAGGCAAGGCCGCCTTGCCAACGCCCGAGCTATGTTTACCAGCTGAGCTTGTCCCCCGGATAAAGCCTGGCCTCCATCTCCGACGAGGGTGTCATATCCATCGGGAAGGGAAATGATGAAGTCGTGGATGCCTGATGCTTGCGCGGCCTGCGTCACTATTTCTTGGACCGACAGGGGACATGTGGTGGAGATGCCGTATGCGATATTATCTCGAATCGTGGCTGGAAACAGAAATGGTTGCTGGGGTACGTAGGCCATCTTTGAGCGCACGTACTGCCAGTCAAGAAGAGAGCATGGCACACCGCCAAAGGATAGTGGAAATTCTAAAGTTCGATCGTCGGTGTTGAACGAGGTATCTGGTGTCGTCAGACCGAGGAGAAGTGACAGTATTGTGGTTTTGCCACTGCCAGACGGCCCAACAATTGCCACACACGAGCCTGGATTGATACTGCAAGTAAATCTGCTCAGGATTCTGGCTGAGCTTTCGTCGGAAGTCAAGTTGACGCTTTTCATCTGGATTGGCAAGGGAGAATGTGGTCGTATTGAAGACTGTTCGCTTGTATGGATACTTCCCGTCGAGTCTGCGTGACGGAGAAGTTCAGTCGCTGCCACGCGTGCAGCCGTAAGCTGAGGAAGTCCATTCAGAAGCTCAAAGGAAGTGCCCATACTGAAAAGCAAGAGGTTGATGACCTGAAGCATATCGTTCACGCCGATATTGGGCGTATTTTGCGACGCGAGGGACGTTCCGTAGTAAAATATCAGGGCGGTGAGAGACAATGCGACGGATTGATAGAGTCCATACCACGGACCGGTGTATATTGCTCTTTGAAGTCCTACTTGCCAAGCCCTGTTTGCCATGGTACTCTGCTTGCTGTGGAAACACGGGCCTAAACCAAAGGCACGGATGAGCGAGAAGTTCAGCATGATTTCCTCCAACGCGGCGCTCGCGTCCGAAGCAGCTTCGTTACACCTCTTCTCCCATTTTGAACCGACTCTGACGTACATCTTGATGGCCAGAAGGTAAAAGGGCAGAGGCGAGAGCGCGACAAGTGCGAGCTGCCAACAGATTGCCATTGACCATGAAACGGACATGGCCATTATGGCAACAACAACTGTCGAGATTGGCACGAATTTGCTGACTATGATGCGCATTTCTTGAGCATTTCTGTCGAGACATCGGGTGAGCGTATTTGTACTGTCCCGTGTGGCTCCCGCTCGACAGTACAACCTCTGCTGGTTCAACGCCTGTCCAAAGATGTCGTGCCTAAGTTGATCGACCCATGTTTGGCTGACCTTTTCAAACAAAAAGTGTCCGCTGCCAGTGCAAAGGCCATCGGCCACAGCGATTCCGACGAGGTATATCGCCCACCTGAGTCCCCCCTGGAGCTTGTCTGTATCGAACCACATGGCACCCATCAACCTGGCCAGGCAGAAGGAGAATGCAGGCGTTGCGGCTGCAGCCAGTAAGCAGAGCAGGAGACCCAGGACGCAACAAAGGCGATCCCGGAGGCCCAGGGACGGCCATACGGTGGAAAGTATATCGCGAACAGAGTTATATGGCAGCGGGTCTGTGAGATTGGTCTGTTTTTCGATTTTTGTTCCTTGTTTTTTGCAGCTAAGCTGACTCGTAATCGAATTGCCATCCGCAAAACCCGACCTAGACAGGCAGGTGAAGCTGCGAACTGGTTCTCTTGCAGAAACCCCCAATTTTCCAGGGGGTTGAGATTTCCCAAGTGTCGAGCTTGTGTCCGTTGCATAAAAACATCTGTCCAGATAGGATGAAAAATGTTGCTTTTTCCCAGCCAGATCACTCGTTAACCGCCAACCGTTGCTTAGGCTCATGCGCATTTCCTCTTTAGAAGACTTCGCGATGCTGCCATCTCTGCTGGATGTGAAATTCATGGACGAAGACGAAGGCAACGTATTTTCCTGATGCTGTGTTACGGAGGGATGAGTCGCAGGGCAAGCTGAGCTTTCCAATTGATCATTGACTGATATCTGGCTGGCTTGATCCGATCTACGGCGCCCAACTGGATCCAAGAGAACGGTGGCTACGTCTCGAAGATCTCGCATGCGTCCTTGTCGAGTTATCGAACCAGATTTCATGATAAAGACAAAATCGTCCTCCCTTATATTTGACATGTCATGGGTAACGATTATTGTAGTCTTGTCTCTTCGCCATCTCCTGATGGCATTCGTGACGGCGGATTGACTAGTAGGATCCAGGGCGCTGGTTGGCTCATCAAGAATCAGTATCGCCGGATCGCGCATCCAAGCTCTTGCCAGGGCAAGTCTTTGTCTCTCTCCACCGCTGAGATTCGGACTTCTTGGGCCGACGATGGTAGCCAATCCGTTGTCGAGTTGTAACACTGTGGACTCCAGCTGGGCAAAAGCACATGCTTGTCGGACTTGCGTTGCAGAGACATTCCCTGGACATGCAGAGCCAAATGCTACATTATTGAAGAATGAATCGTGAACGACCGAGGCGTTTTGATGGACCAACAAAATATGTCTACTCAGACAGCTCGGCTGAATCTTGTCGATAGGATGCCCATCGATGAACACTTCTCCGGCAACCGGCGTGAGCAGGTTGGTCATTAGGCTGCATAAAGTGCTTTTCCCTGATCCACTGTCTCCTACGAGAAACGTCAACGTATTTGGTGGTATCTGCATTGTCACTCGTTTGACAACGTTTTCTGTGACATTTGACTGGTAGGCAAAATCGACCTTCGCTCACTGTTAGCCGCGTCATTTGACGACATCCAACATCCACTTTCAAGAGCTTACCTGTTTCAGCTCGATGTTGCCAGCACACATATGCAATGCGATGCTGCCCTTGGCGGGGATATCCGGAATGTTCAACACCTCTTCTGACTGAGCCAAGGAGCGGAGGAACTGGGCGGCGGACTTTGCTCTGGAGCATACTGGCCAATTACTAGCAAAAGATTCAAACCCATGAATGGCTGCAAGCACTGCATAAAACGTCGTCATAACGTGTCCCGGCGACAGTAGACCTTGTTCCACGAGAGCGAGCCCGTACCAAAATCCCAGGACGAAAACCAGTATCGACCAAAGAGCAACACATCCCATCTGTACGGAATTGCAGCGAGCTTGGGCCAAGAAATGACGAGCAGCAAGTCTCAAAGCATGACTATACGTGTTCTTCTCTCGGCCGGAGCCAGAAAACACTCTGACGATATCTATGCCACTGAGAGAGGCGGCGGCCTTTGTAGAAGCACGTTGCAGGCATTGCCTTTGAAGTAAGATCTCGGAATCGAGATTGCGAGTAGCCAGAGCCGATATTATAAGAACTACGGGCAGGGTAGACAAGAGAACCAAGGTCAGTTTCCACGAGTAGAAGAAAGCGATACCAAGGGAGGCACATGAGATAACAGTATCGCATATAACCAGACCCAACACTTGAGACAGGGCTGACTGGAGATCGCGCGTCTCTCTGTTTCAGGGTAAGAATCAGCTAAGGAAACTTTCTTGAGCAATGGCTGCCATGTTGTTCGGTGAGCGCTCTGAACCTACGTATGAGCCCTGATGTGCAGACCCTCAGTTCCGTCTTGAAGACGTCCAAACCATTCAACATTTTTGGAGAGAAGGCCCAAAGTGACCTCGTTTCTGACTTGATTGGCCTGGAGCTCGCCAAATAGAGTCCAGAAGGCGAGAAAAGAAGTGTTTGCCATCCAGTTAAAGAGTCCGAGTCCCACAAGGACGATACACCATCTCGACACCTCCGCAAGAGCAGACTCCCCAGAACGTGTCCCATCTGCGAGCTGAGAAACAACGTCGAATATACGACCCAGAAGCACAGCGAGCAGAGTCTTCAAAGAAGCAACCAAAGCAGTCGCTACGAGCGCAGCGAACAAAATTCCCGCATGAGTCTTTCTTGTAAACGAAAACAGACTTGTCCAGGAGCAAGGCGTGATGATGGCCTTGGAAGAGGCTGGATGACTGAGGGAGATAGTCGGCGAAAGACATCGGTCTGGGCTACATGAGATGCTTTTGATATCCATCGTTCGATACTTTGGACGCTCGATGGAATATCGTCTTTCAGCGGTAGCGTGAATCGATCATATACCGCCTTGACATTGGAAAAGGAAAAATACGTAGTGTTATCACGATCATGGCGGGGAATGTCAGTGAGCGAATGGAACCTGCTGCATTGCGGCATTTCGTCGTTATAAAATCGAGTCCTACCACGGATTGACGGTCGTGGGAATAATATCATGCACACATTGTGCGGATGTGGCAGCCTTGCTATTGTCTAGGGACATGTCTCCATTCAAGGTCTACCTAGCAAATGCGAAACGCCTAAAGCGGGATAGATGCATCTCAGTAAATACTTGGAGCGCAAGACCGCAAAGAGGCACACAAATGCGAGAAAATGTCAAATCGACGTCTGCAATTCAGACAGAAAACGCAGTTGTTGAACCACATGGCAGATGCAGATACAGGAGGAGTGTTGCTTTCCTCCTGTTCCTTGTTGCATTTGATGCCGAAAAGGCGACTGTCACGTGATGATTGACCTTGGTGCACCACGGATAGCTTAACCTACTCGTAGACGAGGCTACAGATAACATGAGGGTTGTTTAATGTTGCCCGGAACGCGTAGGTGGAGCACATACAACGCGCGGATTATCGTAATCCCGCGCTACGCGAGGGCTGCGGCTGTGCGCACCATTTTATAGATATTTTCCTTTGTATATAATTTACATATAGATAGAAATAGCATTAATATAAGCTAATAATCTAAGCGCTACTACGCATTAGTTATAAGCCTAGGAGGAAGTTAATAAGACTCCCTATAACTAACGCTGCGCGCCTATATTATTAAATATATATATTTAAATCTCTTTTTATTCTCTTTTTAATAATAAAGATAACTTTTATTATAAATCTTTAGATTCTAGTTTTAGCTAAGAAGCTTACCTTTATAAAGCATTAGAATAACTAGTTTAAAGCGCTTAAAGTAGTAGCTTAAGGGTAGATAATTTAGGATAAGGTTAACCCTACTCTTCTAGAAAAGAAATTAAACCTTCCTAAGAAGCTAAGAGCTACTATAGAAGAAGAATTTATTTAATTTATTATAAAGCACTCTATAGAAGAGCATAAATTTACTATTAATAAAGCTATTTAGTATTATAGATATAAATAGAAGATTTCTTTCTATAAATATAAAGAGTAGGAAAGAAAAGATTAAGCTCTTTATACTTAAATTACTAGCTCTATTAAACTAAATATATATTCTACAGTGTTAAATTCTCTATAAGGTAACCTTAAAAAGGGAGAAATCCCCTTAAGGAGGATTATTAAGCATCTTAAGGTAAGATTCTTACTAGGAGATATAATTATAAGAGCAGAGATAGTAATATGCTACCTTGCACTGCTTTAGGAAGCTAAACACATAAATACGCAACCTAACTGCTAAATTAAATCTTAGAACACACTCTATTAATAAGCATTATAAAACAATATTAATAAGGTCTAAGGACTAAATATAATCTATAATTTCCTTTAAGTAGTTAGAATGCGCTTTAAGCCTTCCTAGGTAAGAGTAAAGCTTATTAAATTTATTAAATACTCTAACTCTCTTCCTAAAGAGATAACGCTATAGAGCATTGCTAATAAATTTGTAAGATACTATAAGGCGACTTAGACCTTTAAGACATTAGCTAGAAAAGGAGTCTACACTATACTTAGCGCACGCTCTAATAATAAGAATAAAAGTAAGGCTAAGAAGGGAATAAAAAGCTATAATTATCTATATGGAAAAATAACTAAAAGGTATGCTTAAAAGCTAAGAGAATATAAGGTTCTATACTAAGCTATTATAGGGAAAGAAACTAATCTTTATTATAAGCTAATAAAAGATAATCTTAATAAAGCTAAATAAAGCTATAAGAGCTCTTAGTAAAAGACTCTTTATATTAATGTTAAGAAAAATGGATAGGCTAAGAGAGCCTTATAGCTACCTAAAGAAAGCTTCCCTAGAGGAATATTAGTAGTAATTCTTAACCCTAACTTAGTTAGTGTAAAAGAACTACTAAAGGCAGTCTTTATAACCCTAGAGTATAAGAAGTATATACTATTAAAGAGCACTCTTTTTAATAACTATGGAGCAATGCATATAGTTAATAGCGTTAACCTACTTAAGCCTAAAATGTTTAAAACTACTAAAAATAACTATCTTAAGGCTAGTATAATCTCTTTCTAGATTAGTAAAAGAGGGACTTATATGCTTAGAAAGATTTTAAACAGTAAAAACAGTGCTTAAATAGAAGACCTTATATTAATAAATATTATAGTTATTAAGGGATTTTATATAAATATTATATTAGAGAGCTATTTAATAAAAAAGGGTATATAGTATTATGGATCTAATAGTACTTTATACTTTAGACCTATAAAATAAAGTATAGTATTAGTAAACCTTATTAGAAAGTTTAATATTATATTCCTTAAATATAAGCCTTATTATAACTATTTAAAAATCCCTTTAGAGGTAACTCTATACTCCCTTTTAGTTGTGTTTTCTATAATAAGATTATATAATATATATATATAAAGCTTGCAGCGCTAGCATCCTAGCAGAGACCTAAGCTTGCTATATACTAATAAAGAAGAGATTTAGCATCTTTACTCTAGCTACCTTAGTAAAGACGCTTTAAGTAAGCTTGCTATATATATAAGAGGTATATAAATTTAAGGAATAGAGCATAAAGATTGTAAAGTATATGCGCTTATATATATAAAATGCATAATCTCTTAATAGCAACTAGAAAGGCAGTCTCTAAGACCTTTTTAAAGGGTTTATTAGAATCTTTAAGATTATTTAAAGAGCTTTAATAGTATAAAATAGCTGCTTATCTTTAAGGATAAGTATAGTAAGATAATATAGGTATATACACTCCCTAATAAAACCCTTAAGTCTATCTTTAATATATTAGTTTACTTTAAATAGTAGGTATTAAGGCAGTTTAGACTCTTAATTATAAGATATAAGTAGGATAATAAGAAAGCAGTAATTTTAGAGTAAGGCTATATAGTATTTTAAGCGTAGGTATAATCTAAAGGTATAGAATTAGAGAGCCCTCTACTGTATACTTATAAGCTAAATAGAAATATAGAAAGAGTGAACTAGATAATTATAACTAAGTTTATTACTATACTTTAAGGCATAGGGCTTCTACTAAATCTATAGTTAAAAAGCATATAAGTAGTGGCTTTTCTATATAATATTAGTCTAATATAGCAATTAAAGTGGAAAATGCCTATTAAAGTCCTTAAGAGTTAGTTCTATAATAATGCTTATTTACTAATATAAGCGCTTATAGTAGACCTAAGACTAGATTAGAGCGGCCTATATATATATAAATACTGTGCTTTTTTAATATTTAAGGAGCGTAAAGCTAATAGAAATAGATAGTATTTTAAGATAAGCCCTAGAGGCTATATTAAATACCTTATAGGCTATATAGCTTTAAGAATTTATTATATATAAATCCCCTTACTAGGGAAGGTAATAATAATAAGGAATATAATATTTAATAAAAAAGTCTTCTATAATTTAAGAAAGGAAAGCATAGAGGTGTAATTAGTCCCTAAGCTAGAAGCTTAATTCTAAGCTCTTTAAATAAATATAGAACTTAATAATAAAGTTAACCTCCTTTTATTACTACTAGAGCAATTGCTATAGGCATAATAAATATATATAGAGAGTTTAAACTTAGGGGTAGAAGCACCTCTCTTAATAAAGGGTTTTAGCGAAAAATACCTAAAAGCTTATAAATATACTTTTAGACTTTAAACTCCCTAGGTAATGCCTAATTTAGTAGGAGCAGAGTAAACTATATATTAAGGAGAGGCTCCTATAAGCTTTAGTTATAAAAGCTAATAGAGCTTAGTTAATAAGGGTTACTAAAACCTAGTTAATCCTATAGTTCTAGAATAATTTGTATAGAATAAAGGCAATAAAAATAAACCTACTGTAGAAGGCAAAATAACTACTTAAATATTAGTAAAGATAGATGCTTAATATTAATAATTAGAGCAGCCACTGCATTAGATAATAGTATTATAGAGTTAGTAAGGACTAGCTACCCTCTAAGACTTATAAGATGCATTAATACTCTAGCAACCTATAGAAGGAGAGAGCTTTTAAGCATAGCTAATAAAGCATTAGAGCGCTTAACTTTAGAAGCTAGAAAGTAAGGGATGCATTTAAAATTAGGATATTTTACGCAAAAGAAGACCTAACTATTACCTTATTAATTACTTATAGAAATTAATGTTAAGTCTAAGGCCTAATTAGCTTAAGGATAAAGACTATAATAACTAGAGCATAAAGACTGTTTTTGCTATAATTAACGCTTAGTGTAACAATAAAAGCAGAGCTTACCTTAAAGAAAAAATCTAATAAAAGACTGTTTATTAGTTAGATTTTATAAAGCCTTTAAAGAATTATTATAAAGCTATAAATTATTTAATGCAAAAGCAGTGAATAGAAGCAATGAATAAGGAGATTATAAAGCTTAAGGAAAGAGGCATATAGAAGCAAATTAAGCAATTATAAGCATAATTAAGGCTAATACTATTAAAGTAGGTTTTTATATATAAATTTAATAAAAAGGGAACTCTTAAGAGATATAAAGCCTGGATTTATATAAGAGGAGACCTATAAGAAAAGGCTATAATTAAATGTACCTATGCTGCAACGCTTACTACACATACCTTCTGAATTTTTATGGCTCTTATTGCTAGGTTTAATCTAGAAATAAGGTAATTTAATGTAAAAAACGCGTTCTTATACGCAAGGCAAAGCGCGACTTTAATACCAGTAATGTGTAAGCTACCTAATGGATTTAAGATATTAGATAAATGCATAGAATTACTTAAGGCATTATATAGGCTCTGAGACTTACTATAACTATAGTTTAAAGAGCTAAGCATAAAGCTTAAAGAACTAAGGCTTAAAGCGTGCCTAGAAGAGCTTTATTTATTTTATACTAAAGAGCGCAATGTATTTCTAATGTTCTTTATAGATAATATTATTATAGCTTTCTATAAAGACTAATTTAATACAGCAAATAAAGTAATCTAAGGACTAAAAGGCACTTATAAGCTAGATAATAAAGGTAACGTGCGTTTTTTCTTAGGCATTTAGGTGCTCTACAATAGAGAAAAACGAAGGATTTACCTAAGCTATGAAGCGTATATTAGCAAAATTAGAGAAAAATTCAGTTAAGTAGGCAAGGGATCTTTCCCTACTATTCTAATCCTAGTAATAGAGTATTATAAGTATAAGGGAGAAGCTAATAAGTAAACTATAAGAGCGTACTAAGAAAAAATAGGGTTAATTCTTTATACTATAATTATAATAAGGCCCAATATAGCATACGCTGTAGTAAAGTTATTATAGTTTCTTATAAACCTAGGACTAGAGTATATAAATACAGCAGACTAAATAATTAAATACTTAGTCCTTACTAAATATCTTGCCCTAGGGTTTAGGGGTGTAGGAGAAATGTAAGTAATCTAAATAGTAAGCAATGCTTCCTTTACTAATAATAAGAGTATACAATGCTTATTATAGGGATATCTTATTATACTCTTTAAAGGACCTATTATTTAGAAGGCAATATATTAATTAATAGTTATAACCTTAATAATAAAGGTAGAACTGCTCTCTTTATTATAAACCGCGCATAAAACCATTAGTCTACAGCGCCTCTTTAAAGACATCTAATTTAATATATATAAGGACTAGGTAATTTATTACAATAACTAGCAAACAATATGCCTTATTCTTAATAAGAGCAAGAGACTCACTACTTATTTATGCTATATTAATATACATAATATATAGTTAAAGTAGGAATATAAGCACGGGAGCTTTAAGGTTAATTATCTCCCTACAGCAGAGATACCTATAGATGGATTTATAAAGATACTTAATTAGCAGTAATTTAAATGCTTCTAAGGAATGCTTAGTCTAATAGATATACACACGCTTTACATTTAAGAAAAAAGCTAAAAAGTACAAAGTCTAAAAAATTAAACACTGCGTTTAAAGCGTATAATTTACATACAGTTATAGCTATAGCATTAGTATATAAAAAAGGGGGGGCACTAAATATATTGCCCTAAAAAATATATAAAAGCCCTCCCCTTAAGCAATAAAAGCGCTACTAAGGCAAATAAAATCTACCTAAGGCAAGCAATAGTATAGAAAGCAAAGCAAAAGAGTAAAGCAAGAAGAATAATAAAAGTAAAAGCAAGCACTAAGCATAATATAAGGTGCATATTAGCTCTAAAGAAATAAGACTCTAACAGCGCTTTTATATATATTTTTTAATAACTTCCTTTACACTAGCTATTACTGCAGCTACCTTAGCTTCTCTTTCTACTACTAATAAGCCCCTAGCAGCATTATTAGCCCTAATATAGGGCTAACCCTTATATATAGAGTCTAGTTCTATAAGGAGTTTTATTTATAACTTTAGTGCCTAATAGCACTAATTATATAGCTAAATAAAGTAAAAACATTAGTATCTATTATAGAAGCAAGGTAAAGAGAGGAGGAAAGCTTACCTTCTAGTTACAACCCTACGCCACTAGCATCTACCTAGTAATAAAAACTAGCATAGTATATAAGTTATTATAATAGTAATTACCTAACTTATATAAAAAGCATCTCTAAAACTAGCTAAACCTAGTCTTATAGCATCTTCCACTATTACCCTTACCTATAATAGCTACTTTAACACACCCCTAATAGGGTAATCGCTATAGCGCACTATAAATTATAGGCAAAGCTAGCTTCTAAGAGGTTAGCAAAGTCCTTTAAAGAAAAGAAAGAGCGCCCTTAAGACTTACTATCCGCTCCTACCTTTATAGTAGGGTCCTTAAAGTAGTGCTCCTATAACCTCTATATACTTAGGTAGGGAAAGGCTTCTAAACCTTTCTAGAGGGCTATAGGCTTAAGAAGGGAGATAGGGGAGATAAAGGGGGCAATAAAGGGGGCGTAAGGGAAGTAGAAAGATTATTAGTACTATAATCTTTAAAATTAAGAGAAATTCTAAAGGAGACCTCTAGAGAGAGTGCCTACTAGGCATCCTCCTAAAGGACCCTCCCTAACCTTAAAGAAGGTATAATAGCAGCAGTGGCAGCAGTAGTAATTAGAATTACTAATTATAATAAAAAAGGTGCTTATAAAGAGGAAAGAAAAGAAGGAATTTGTAGATATTAGGAGGAATTCGTAATATCTGCATTCTCTATATATAACCTCCTTTCTTTAGCTTATATTAACCTCACTTTTACAAATGCTACCAAACGCACTACTTCTACGCAATTAGAGCGGTCTTCCTTAGTTAGTCACGCTCTAATTAGGGGGTGTGTTGCCTAGAACGCGTAGGTGGAGCACATACAACGCGTGGATTATCGTAATCCCGCGCTACGCAAGGGCTGCGGCTGTGCGCACCATTTCACAGATATTTTCCTTTGTATACAATTTACACGTAGATAGAAATAGCATCAATATAAGCCAATAATCTAAGCGCTACTGCGCGTCATTTAACTAGTTTACCTGAGAGTTACTCCACTCTTTCTGCGCGCGCATATAACTAACTCTTAGGTAAGCTCTAATTAATTCATAATTAATTAATAATTAATTAGATACTATATATATAACTATATATATATATAATTATATATATAACTATATATATACCCCCCTTTATTTTATAAAAATTTTACTTTAAGTATATATACTGTGTCGGGGCCAGAGAGACATGGACCTCAGATAGGTGGAAAAGAGGCTATTATAATAACTAAGGGCATTGGACCTTAGCACAATGTAATTAGACTATTTAATTAAATAGTATAAAAAGGTCCTAAGCCCTTAAATAGTTAAAAATATTATTTATTTCCTATTTTTTAATTTTAGTGTATAGGTATGAAAGCATTTATTACTATAATACTCTATTAACCTAGCTATAGTTATTACTATATTAAAAATATTTTATATTTTATTATAAACCCTTTACTATTTTTAACTTTTTAATAATTTAAACTATTTAATTGTTATGCCCACGGTGCATGCAATCATTCTAGCCTAAATGTAGAATTCCTCTTTGCATAGATTTGGTTATAAATCCTATAGGGATTAGTAGTACATAATTTATATTAGAATACTTTAGATATATCTATGTTAGAAATATATTATAAAAAACTAATACTAATTTATAGGGGATTTAAAAGAGAATTCTAGCTAGTAAAGAAAGTAAAAGAATAAGTCTTAGTTTAAATATATTACTAGTTCTACTATTAAATATATATAGATTCCTACTATATTTATTCTATTTAATTACCTTTAATTTCTAAGTAACTAGCTTAATATTTTAAGACTTCTTTAAGTAATTACTTAAAAAGTTAATATAGTAGAAATATTATAAATATAGACTTATAGTTAAAGGAAATTCTTATTTTAAAATTAAAAACTAACTAAGAAATATATAAAAACTAAAATAATATTAAAGAAATAAGCTATTTAGTAATAAATTTAATAGCTTAAAGAGATTTAATAATTATAAGTATAAAAGTAAAAACTAAAGAATACTTTATTAAATTAGTTAAGAATTAAGTATTTTTTTATTATATTTATTATTTATTTTATAACTTATATACTAATAGTAATAAAAAAGTAAAAGTTAGTAATTTTATTATTATTATTTAATACTCTAGTCAGGCTAAGCCCAATAGCTAGTACCTCTGCTACTAAAACTATATAGGAAAAACCCTAGAGCAGGGAGGAAAACCTATATATAACTATAATAGTATTTGCTATAAAGCTAGAGTGGCCCTACACTAGTTCTAACTATATATAAATATACACTACTAGCTAAACTTAACTAATATTATAAGAGAGTGTATATTATAAAACTAGAATTAGTATAGGTTAGTAGAGGTATAGTAAAGCAGTAAATTACCCTTAGGAGTAGTTTATATATTATTTTAAGTTACTTTAGTAACTTTTATTAAGTATTATATTAATCCCTTACTATTTCCCTTAAGCTACTACCTCTTTATTAAAAACCTTTTACTAGCTTCTATACCTTTATAGCATTAGCTATATTAGCTAGTAATTAGCTATTAATAAATTAGCTACTAGCTAACTATTAATTATATAAGAAAGAAAAAGATAATTATAAAAGCTACCCTTTTTTCTTTATTTTTAGCTTTTTCTTTTCTTTTTTCCTTTTTTATTAATTACTTTTATTATAAATATACCCCTAACCTTTTATTATAATAGTATTACTATATTACTATACTTTACTAACTATAGAGCTAATTAAAATACTATTTATAAATAAAATTATTACTTTAAAGGTAAGTACTAACTCTAATTTAATATACTACTGCTGCTAACCTATAGTATAGCTAGGCTAGCTTAAGGACTAGCCCTATAAGGCTTACCTAATATAAGCTAAAAATATTAATAAATAATGCTATTATACTAAAGGTTAGGATTCCCCTAATACCTATATTATTACTATCTTTAATTTATATAGGTATTAGTAGTATATACTTTAAGTGTATAAAAGCTAAAAAAACTTATTTAAAAGTAAGTATTTTATATATTATTTATATTAATAGTAGATTAATAGCTAATTAGTATTATAGTTAAACTAAAATATTACCTTATATTAAAAGACTATTAAGTAAGTAATAAATATATAAAATCTTTATACCTTTAAAGAGCCTATTAATATAAGTTTATAGTAGTATTATTATAGTGCTATTATAATATTAGTATAGTATTAACCTAGGAATAAGCTAGGGAGTATAATATTATTTAAAAGAAGGGATAATAACTTATAAAGAAAGTAAAGGTAGCTATTATAATAGTGATATAGTTACTTAGTAATATTATAGTAGTTTTAGCCTTAACTTTAGTTAGGGATAAGATATTATTATAGGCCTACTATATTATTAATATATTAAAGAAGTATAATAATTTTTTATAAAAGATTTATAAGCTTAGCCTAATTATAATATAGGGCTATACTAAAGAGAAGGGAGAAAAGAAGGTAATAAAGAATAAGGGGAAGGGGAAGGGGAAGGTTAGTAAGAAAGCTAAGGAGGAGTAGGGCTAGGGCTAGTATAGGTATACTATACCTATAATTTTTTATTACTATTTATTATTTATTATTTAATATAATTTATATATTAAACTATTCTATACTAATTATAATATCTCTATAGCTTCCTACTGCTTCTATCTCTATACTATATTAGGTGCCCTACTATACTAAGTTTTTAATATCCTTAGTTTATTATTATTATAAAGTATATATAAGCCTAAACTAGGGGATATACCTAGTTAAAATAAGCTATTTTATAAGTATAGTAGCTAGTTTATTTTTTTTAAAGGCCTTTCTAACCTTATATTAATTATATACTAATAGTATATTTATATTTATAGGGTAAAGGTAGTTAAAGTTTTTATAAAAAAGTAAAATATAATAGTAGTCTTTATTATTAATTTAGTAGCTATATATTAATAAATTTACCTTAGAAATATAATAGTTATAAAAAAAGGTATTAAGCCTAATTTATTTTATATATATTTAAATAAGTATTATAGATTTATACTTAATAAGGCTAGAGTAAATATAGACTATTTTAATAATAAAGGTAAAGTTAGGGTTAAGCTTTACTATTATATATTTAACCTAGGTTTAGCGTGCTTATATAATAATCCTCTCCTTATACTAGTAGTCTTTTTACTTTAAAGTAAGCGCTTTAGCTAAGAATAGTTTAAAGGGATAATTATAAAGCTAATTTAGAAATAGTATATAGTTTAGGTAGTTATTAGAATTTAAAGGGCGTCTATGCCCCTAATATACTAATTTATAATAAAGTTAGGTTATTATTATAATATAAGCATTTTAAATTTAGTTAGCTATACTATTAGCCTTAATTTAATAATAAAAGTAAAGTAAGTAGTAGTTAAAATAAAGGTTAATTAAAGCTATAGCTAATTTAAATTTAATAAAGGCCTATAATATAGCCTTAAAGGCCTTAGTAACTATTTTTAAGCACTTAGTTTACTTAAAAATAAATGCCTTAGCTATTTTCTTTACCTTACTGCTAATTACTATAGAGGTATAGTATAATTCTATACTATAAGTAATAATACTTTAGATTACTTATATATATAATAAGTATATATCTTATAGTAAGTAACCCTATATTAATGCTGCTAGTAATATAAGTATAAGCTACTACTATATTAATTTTAACTTAACCTAACTTTAATATACCTTTTATTATAGTTTATAGTAAATTTAAACCTTTAAAAAGTAGGTAAATTAAACTAAATATATTATATTAGTACTAAGTTAGACTAGAGTTATAACTATAGTATAGTATTTTATAAAGTATATAAGTTTACTTTTTCTTAGGTTAAATTTAAGGCCTAATTCTTAGGACTAATTTTAGTAAATTACCTATATAGCCTTAAGGTAGTTTTATATCTCTTTTACTATATAATTATATATTAAAATATTTATATTATTAGAGAAGCCTATAATTAATATAAACTATATAGCCTAGAGTTTAGTATATAATAGTATAATATAAAGTAAGAAAAAAATAAAGAAAATAAAGAACCTTTATAATACTTTTATAGTAATAAATAAGGAGCTAATTATTTTATTATTAAAGAAAAGGTAAGTAGTATACCTAGTAATAAAGGAATAGGTTTAAGCTATAATTTAGGTAGAGATACTAGTAGTAATAAGGATATAGGTAAGTTATTTATAGTAAATAATATTAAAAGCTATTAATATATTTAGCTAAAGTAGTAATATAATACTGCTATAATACTATACTATATATATAAATTCTATTAATATATTTAATATAACTTCTATAAACTAATCTATCCTATTGCCTATTTATAGATTAAATAGTGCTTTACCTAACTTAGCTATAAGGGTAAGCTAACTTACTACTACTACTTTTATAACCTTACTAACTATACTAAAAAGTAAGATTAAATACTAGGCCTTTATTCTTTATTACTTTATTAAGGTTTTGCCTAATTTATAAAGAATAATAACTTTTACTTACTAAAATAAAGTTAGGTAGTAACTAATATAGTAGTATATATTTAGTAAGTAAGTAAGGGTTTATACTAATAGCTTATTATAGACTTTAAGGTAATTTACTAAAAGTTTATTAAGTTTTAGTGCTTTTTAGCTAAATAAGCTTTTTATAATACTATAGATTTTATTAGTATTAAATTAGTCCTTAGTTAAGAATATAATAGTATTAAGGTAGCTATTTAGGTTACTTAGTATATTATTAAGTTAGGCTTAGGAAAAAAAAAAAATACTTAGCTAAAGCAGTAGCTTTTTTTTAGTATATTTTAGTAGTTATAATATTAATATCTTTACTTTATAAAAAAGTAGGGATTTATTATTATTTTAATAGTAAGCTACTATAAAGCTATATTTATTATTTTAGCTTTTAAAGGTTTTTATATTAGGTAGTTATAGCCTTAACTATTATATACTAAGCACTATACTATTTATTATAAATAACTTAATTCTATATTTATACTATATTAGTTATACACTACTAATTCTCTTTAGTATAAAATACTTTTTACTATTAAAGTACTCTTTTAGTATTTTAAGTTACTTCTTTAATATATTAGTTTTACTATAGGTTTAGCTTAAAACTACCTTAGGGTTTTCTTAGAATTATTATATTTATAATAAATTAGAGTTTAGCTATTAACTATTTTATAAATTAATTAATCTCCTTTAGTAATTAAAGTTAAAGCTTTATAATATTAAGCTAAAACTATACTATAGCCTTTATAGTAATAAGGTTATTATTTATATATAGCTATTTAAACTAAGGGGGATAGTTACTATATAGCCTAAGGCTAGAGCCTATATAAATAAGCTATAGTATATAGTTAAACCTAATAAGGTCTAGGCTTTTTAAAAAATTAATATTTATATTATAGGTAGCCTAGGTATAGTTAATAATACTATCTCTTTTTTTTTATATTCTCTATATTACCTTACCCTATAGTATTATAAATCTAAGCTACTATTACTTTATAAATATAAGAAGTATATTATATTTTACTAAGGTTTAGCTATAATAGTTTTAAAGTAAGTAGTGTTAGTTAAAGTTACTAATAAATACACTATAATTAAGGGGTAGAGCTAATATAAATTTAAGTAGGGGTAAAGTTTAGTTAGGTTTATAGATTAGAAAGTAAATAAAGTAAATATTATACCCTACTATTATAATAAAGTATTAATCCTTACTTACTTATATTATTTATACCTTAGGTTTATACTAATAATATATATAAATTATAGTATAGCTACCTTAAGTTATAAGCTAAAAGTAGCTAAGGCCTAAATTAGGTAATTTACTATTTAAAGTCCCTAGTTTTTATATTATTATTATATTAGTACTAGGCTAGGACTTTAGCGCTAGGTATATTAAATAGGTTTTCTTCTATATATTTTAGTATATAACCTTAATTATATACCTTATATTATATATTAGGTTAGACTTAGCTTATTTAAAGCTATAGTAGCTATAAATTACTAGCTTAAAAAGGCTTTTATAGCTACTTATAAATATTATATTAATACTAGCCTTAATTTAAAAAGGTAGGTATATAGTTACCTAACTTATTTTTAAGGCAAAGCCTTTTATAATAGTAAATTACTTATATTCTATCTCTAGCTATAGCTAAGCACTTTAGTTTATTCTTTTTATTTTAACTAAGGGGGGGGTTTAGTAAAGGCTAAGGGCTATATTAAGTACTTAATATATATATAGTTTTATTAGTTATTAGTAGTATTATATATATAAAACTATATTAGGTATAGTTTTAAATAATTAATATAGTATTTATAAATAGCTTTTATTAGTACTAAGCAAAACTACTTACCTTTTATATAATAATTAGTAGCATAGTAGCTATATTATAAGGGCATAGTATAGTGTATAGTAATATATTTAAATTTAAAATACCTATAATACTAATAGGGGTAAATAATATTATTATAGGGTTTAGCTTTAAATATCTTAGCCTTATAAATAATACTAATATAATATAGCTTATTTACTACTTTAATACTATTAATAGTAATAATAAGGGGGGACTATATAATAATATTATATAGCTTTTATATTATAACCTATATAGAGCCTTAACTATTAGCTATAACTAAGGCTTAGAGAATATAATCTCTTTTTTAGTTTTATATATAGTATATAGGGAATCCCTTAATAATAATACTAAATATATATTAGCTTAGTACTACTTTTAGTTTAAAAGTAATACTAATTTATATAGTATTTTTAATATAAAGCTTTACTATATTTTAAAATATAATAATAGTATTATTACTTTAAAGGTAATAAGCTACTACTATAATATTAGTGCTAGTAGCTTAATTAATAATAATAATAATATTTTTAAATAAATAATTCTAAATAGCTTTAGCTATAGTAATACCTTTAATAATAATTTTATAATAAATTTAGAAAGGTATTACTATAGTTATAAAGTAAATTTATTAAACTAAAAATTAAAAGATCCCCTTAGTAGTAATACTAGCTTAGCTTAAAGTTAGTATATTTTTAATGCTTATAGCTTTTTTAATTATATACTTTATTACTTCTTTAAGGTTTTAAACTATAATAAGCTTATAAAGTAATAGTAAAGTTAATATTATTATTTTAATAAGGGTTTAGGGCATTAAAAGGCTATATTAAGTATATATTAAGGCTATATTATTTATATAAAGGATAATATTCTATATACTCTTTAATACTATAGCTAATATAAGTTTAGTTATTTTATAATATTTAACTATAAAGTAATTTAGTATTTACTTATATATAGGCAGTAGTATAGAAGTAATTTAGGGTACTATTAATATAAAGCTACCTTAATTTATAAATAAGTAATAATAGCTTTATATAAGGCTATAATTTCTACTATTAATATCTATTAGTATTACCTTATTTATTATACTTATACTCTAGCACTAATGCGCTATTAAAGATAAAGGTAAATAAATATAGCAATTCTTTTTCTACACTTTTTAAGAGATTTAGAGTTAGTTCTGCGTTGCTACTGCGGTGTAGGCGAATTTGCGAAAAGGTTTTATAAAAGTTAGTAATATTACTAAATTAAAATTAAATATTACCTTATAAAAAAAGAGAGAATTATATAAATAATTTATATTAAGTAATTAATAAAACACTTAAGTATTATTAAAAGGATTATTAGAAAATTATTTTTATTTATAATTATATAAAACTTAATTACTACTTTTATTAAAATTAATTTATTAAAGAAAACCTAAACTAAAAAGAGATTTAAAAAAATAATTAAAATAAATTTCTAAAATAAACCTTATTTTTAATTAAAAAATCTAAAAATTATAAGGTTAGGTTAGCTTAATAGCTAGAATTTATAAAATAAAGAAAGAAATAGTTTTTAAGGGATTTTTATATTTATTTAAACTCTTTTAAAAAGTATTTTTTTTAGAAAAATAAATAATAAAAAGCTTTATAATTCTTTATAAAATTAAGAGAACTACTTTATTATTATATATAAATACTAGCCTTAAAAATTTCTAAGATTTAAAAAGAAATTATAAAGTTAGCTACTTAATACTAAAAAGCCTTAGAGTTAGAAAATTAAAGAAAAAGAATTATTAAATTTACTTCTTTAAAAAACTTTAATATTAAATAACCTTATTTATTTATTTATTATTATACGCTAGCCAGCTTTAGCAATTTATGCTTAGCTGTATCTAGAACCTCTGCTCCTTATGCTTTATTTAGT
>SRPU01000173.1:0-28170 GCA_018360185.1 Claviceps lovelessii
TTTAGTAAATATAGCTATAAAGAGTAAGTTAAAGCTAGGTAGTAAGGGTAACTCCTAGCTTATAATAAATAAGGAAGGGTTTATTAGCCTTAGGCTAGTTATACTTTAGGTTAGGGTAGGATTAGCTAAGGGTAGCTATAGTAGTATAATAAAGGGAGTAGGTAGTAAACCTAAGATATTAGAATAGGGTAGTAATAAAGATATACCTTTAAAGAGATTATAAAGAGAAATAAATATAGCTTTAAAAAAATTATTAAAAGGAATAAATATATTTTTAAAAAAGTTAGTAAAAGAGAATAGTATAAATATATATAAATACTTATTAGTAAATAGAGGAGGGGTAAATAATATAGCTTAATATATTTAAATATTAGTAAATAAATCTTAATATATAAGTATTAATTATTTAACTTAGTGCTATACTTTAAATAACTAGGCATTAGTATAGTTAATATTAGTTTTTAATATATAAATAGTAGTAGAATTAATAGTAGTAGTAGGTAAGAAATACTTAGGTATTATAATAATAGTAAACTAAAAGTGTTTTAAATATATTAAGGTAGGTAGGGGGAAGAAGCTAGTAGCTACTATAAGTATAGTATACTTTTTAATAGTATATAAAGTAGTTATAAATTAAGTATAAAGAGCTTTAAAAGGTTTAGTTAATATAACCCTTTACCCCTTACTATTAATAGTATTATAAATAAGAATATATAGTGTTTTTATAGCTTTACTATAATAAATAGCTACTATTATCTTATAAGCAAGGCAATATAAGGTAGGACTTTAAGTAAATATAATAGTATTCTATATATATATTGTTTTTCTTTATTTATATTCCTTATAGAAGTATACTAAGCCTAAAATATATAAGAATAGGCTATTATTAGCTATATATATAATATAAAATAGGCATTATATATTTAAATTAAAAAGGTTAATAAGAGTAAATAACTTATTTTTAGAGTTACCCTTTACTTTATAGTAGCTTAAGATATAGTAGTTATTTAAAGGTAGAGGGGGGGAAGAAGAAGCATTAATAGCAGTAGCTATATTCTTATTATACTTAGCTAAGTGCTTTTAAGAAAATAAATAGTAATAGAGAAGCTTACTATAAGGATTTAATAAGGAATAATAGAGAATTAATATAAAAAAAAAATATATTTTTTAGTCTTATAGGGAGTTATAGTAGGTAGAGTAGCTATAGATAGGAGATAGAAGAGTAATAATAGGTTTTTAAATAAAAACCTAAGTATTAACTAAAGGTAGAATAAGGGGATAATATAAAATTTATATTTACTAAAACCTAAGGGCTAGATAGAATATTTATAGTTAATAATTAGTATATAATTAGCTAGCTAATTTAGGATTTTAGGGATTTCTATTTTTAAGTTTATTTATTATTAATAAGCACTGTATTATAACTAGCTAGGATAATAGTTCTACCTATCTAATTATATTATAAACTCTCTTATACTATTATTATTACTTAACTAACTACTAGCTAGTTAATAGCTAAGGGGCAGTGTAGGTAGAGGGGCTATATAATAAATTTAAGCTAGTAGCTTAGATCCTTAGCGGAGCAGGAGAGGGGCATATAAGGAGACCTACTACACCTATAGGGTAAGCCCTATAGCTATATACTATATATAAAGAGCATATATTATAAAGGGGGATAGTAGCCTTCCTTTTCTCTTTATAGATAATAATAACTTTATTAACACTAGATCGCAGTAGCCATCTAGGCTAGTCCATAACATAAGCTTATAATACTTTAATGAAAAGCATTAAAAAAAAGTAATGTATATATAAAACACTATTCCATTTACTTAAGGCCTTACTTTGTACTACCTTATATAGAAAATAATAGTAGCTATTTACTATAGTAAAGCTATAAAAATACTATATATCTCTACTTATGATATTACTAATAATAGAAAATAATAAATGCTATTAACTAAGCTTTTTAAAGCTCTTCATACTTAATTTATAATTACTTTATATTATTAAAAAGTATACTATATTTCTAATAATTATTAGTTTCTTACCTTTATGACTTTAACTTAATAAAAATAGTTTTAATTTATTACTTATAAAATACCTATTTCTTTTTACTTATTACTGCTATTAATGTTATAAGACTTTATTTATGAAAAACTAGCATTAACTATATTAATACTTAGTCATTTTGAATATAATACAAAGTTAAGTAATTAATATTTATATCTTTGAATTCATTTATTCAGCTACATATATTAGCATATTTTTACTATTAAAAATAGAGGTAAATAAATATATTAATTCTTTTTTTATACTTTTTAAGAGGTTAAGAGAAAGTTCTACGTTACTATTGCGGTGCACGCGAATTTGCAAACAGTGTTTTTAAATATAAATAGTTAGATTTGTATTTAGTTAAATAGTTTAAGTTATTAAAAATGTAGGAATGATGAAGAGTTTATAATAATATATAAAATATTCTTAATATAGTAGTAACTATAACTATATTAATAAAATATTATAAAATAAATACTTTTATGCCTATGTACTAAAATTAAAAAATAGAAAATAAATAATATTTTTAACTATTTAAGGGCTTAGGACCTATTTATATTATTTAATTAAATAGTTTAATTATATTATGCTAAGGTCTAATGCCCTTAGTTATTATAATGACCTCTTTTTCACCCACCTGAGGTCCATGTGTCTCTGGTCCTAACACACTAATTAGTAGCTTAGTGGGCTAAGTAGAGTGGGTCTAGTCCCCTCACTTACCTTAGCTTACTAAGCAGCGCGGATTAGCTACTCCTGCGTTATATAAATGGGCAAATATTACCCCCTAGCTCTTTAGGTGCTAAGTGTTATGGACTAGCCTAGATAGCTACTGCGATCTAGTGTTAATAAAGTTATTATTATCTATAAAGGGGAAGGGGAGAGTACTATCCCCCTTCTCTATATATACGCTATATATATAGTGTATATCCTTAGGGTTTACCCTATAGGTGCAATAGGTCTCCTTATATGCCCCTCTTTTACTCTACTAAGGATTTAAGCTACTAGCTTAAATTTATTATATAGCCCCTCTACTTACACTGCCCTCTAGCTATTAGCTAGCTAGTAGCCATTTAAGTAATAATAATAATATAAAAGTGTTAGTAATATAATCTAATAGGCAGAACTATTATATCCTAACTAATTATAGTGCCTATTAATAATAAATAAACCTAAAAATAGAAATCTTAAAATCCTAAATTAGCTAGCTAATTATATACTAGCTATTAACTATAAATATTTTATTTAGCCTTTAGGTCTCTATAAATATAAGTTTTATATTATTTTTTTATTTTATCTTTTATTAATACTTAGGTTTCTATTTAAAAGCCTATTATTACTATTCTACCTTTAGCCTACCTTTATCCCCCTTTTATAATTCCTTATAAGACTATATAAAATTTTTTTTTTTTTAGTATTAATTCTCTATTACTTTTTATTAAATTCTCTTAGTAAGCCCTTTTGCCTTTATTTATTACCTTAGGCGCACTTAGCTAAGTATAATAAGAATATAGCTACTACTATTAATACTCCCTCTCTCCCCCCCCTATCTTTTAATAGCTACTATATTTTAAGCTATTATAAAGTAAAGAGTAATTTTAAGAATAAATTATTTATTTCTATTAATCTTTTTAATTTAAATATATAGTATTTATTCTATATTATATATATATTTAATAATAGCCTATTTTTATATATTTTAAGCTTAGTATATTTTTATAAAGAGTATAAAAAAAGAAAAATAATATATATATAAAATACTACTATATTTACCTAAAGTTTTACCTTATACTACCTTACCTATAAAATAGTAATAGCTATTTATTATAATAAAGCTATAAAGATACTATATATTCTTACTTATAATATTATTAATAATAAGGGGTAAAAGGTTATATTAACTAAGCCTTTTAAGGCTTTATATACTTAATTTATAATTACTTTATATACTATTAAAAAGTATACTATACCCCCTATAGCTACTAGTTTCTTACCCTTACTTACCTTAACTTATTTAAAGCATTTTTAGTTTACTATTATAAAGATATTTTAATATTCTTTATTTATTATTATTATTAATTTTATTATAATTTATTCTTTAAAGATTAGTATTAACTATACTAATGCTTAATTATTTAAGGTATAATATTAAGTTAAATAGTTAAAACCTATATATTAAGATTTATTTACTAATGTTTAGGTATATTAAACTACTATATTTACTTCTCCTTTACTTATTAATAAGTATCTCTATATACCTATACTACCCCCTTTTACTAATCTTTATAGAGTTATATTTACCCCTTTTAAAAACCTTTTTAAAGTTATATTACTCTCTCCCTATAATCTCTTTAAGAGTAGGTATACTATACTAGTCTACCTTAGTTTCTTAAATTTACCTTAATTACTACTTACTCTTACTATTATACTACTACTACTGCTGTTAGCTAGTTTTACCTAAACCTAAGGTATAACTAGCTTAGGGCTAATAAACCCTTCTTTATTTACTATAAGCTAAAAGCTATCTTTACTACTTAACCTTAACTCCCTCTTTATAGCTATATTTACTAAATAGAATAAAAAAAAAAAAAAAAAAAAAAAAAATAAGGCTTATTTAGGTTTCTTATTTACCTTATTAAAAAATAAGTAATATTAAAGTATAAGGGTATTAAGGCTATATTAAAGCTTATATAAAGACTAATATTATTAAAGTATATATTAAATAATATACTATAGAAAGCTAATTAAGGAATATATTATATTTATATTAGGCTCTTATTATAATATATATTGCCTTAGTATAATTTAAATAGTATTAAAGCTTTAGTATTTTTTAGATTTTTTAGTAGTTTTTATATTAGCTATATATAGCCTATCTATTTAATTAATATATTATAATAGTTACTATATTCTTTAGTATTCTTTATAGCTAAAATAAACTTAATTTAATACTTAAAGGGTTTATTTACTTTATTATTTTAAAGCTATATAAAGCTTAAATAAAAGTTTTATAATATTTAAAAAGAAAGGGGGTTATTTACTATATATTTTATTAAATTAATATAGAAAATAGAATATATTTCTTTTAAAATATTTAATTTTATAATAAAGGGGATTAGAACCTTAAGTATAGTATAATTAGCTATTACCTAGTTTAGCTTCTTACTTAAGTAAAGGGTATAAATATTATAAAAGCTAAGCTAAACCTTATTCTTTAGTTAGTAATATTTTATTAAATAATATAACTTATTAAAGAATTCTTATTATTATTATTAAGTAAAGTTAATAATAGCTTAAGTAAGTGCTATACTTTATTTAATATATTTAAAGAACTAAACTACTTAACCCTTAGCTAATATATAGCTTTAGCTAAAAGCTAGTATATATTAAATAAGGTTAATATTAAAACTATAAAAGGCTATATATATATTAAGGCTAATAACTAAAAAAGTATAATTATTAAAGGTAAGCTAATATACTATAAAATATATAAGCTAGTTTATTTAAATAAAGAAAACTATTACCTTAAGCATTACTTATATCTTTTAGTTTATATATTTAGTATTACTATTAGTTTAGAGATAGTAAAATATAAAAAAAAAGCTATATAATACTAGTAAGAAAGTAAAGTATTAATTAAAACCTACTTATTTAGTTTAAGCTTTAGTTTAAAATAATATTTAAGAGAAACTTATAAAAATACTATTAATAATTAAGAAAGTATTAAGTATATGCCTTAGTACTTATATTTATTATAGCTTTTAATTATATATACTTAAAAAAGTAGTTTATAATAACTATAAGGAATTAAAGAGTATTTATATTAAATTCTAAAAAGTTAGTTATAAAGTTTACTAAAATCTATAATTAATATTTATTTAGCGCTAAAATAAATTATAAAAGGCCCTAATATAAGCACTAGCTCTTATAAGCCCTATAGTAATAGTAGTTTTATATATACTATATAATATTTATTAATATACCTTTCTAGTAAAAGCTATAATAAAGTGCTTAAAAGGTTATATTTTTTCCTAGGTAGCTTAATAAAGATAAGTTATAAATTTATTAAATTAATATTATAATAAAGGGCTTATACTATAGTACCTAAAGATAGCTTTAAAATAATAAAGCATTATGGGTATTAATTATATAGTTACTAACTTACTAATAAGTAGCTACTTTAGTAAGAAACTTTTAAGCCTTAAATTATATTATTATAATCTTTAGTTAATATATTAAATTAGCCTATATACTCTAGTTTTAAAGGCTTTAAAAATAAGTATTAGTAAAGAAATCTTACCTTTATAGGTTAGTAGTAATAGTTATATTTTAGGTTTAATTAGTATTTAATATAAAGAATAGCTAAGTAAAAGTAGGTATAGTAAGTATATAACTAATACTAAGTATAGTAAAGGCTAGGTTAAAGCTAGTTTCTTTAATTTATTTTACTTATATTTAAATAGTATATTAAAGTATACTACTTAAGAGCTTAGGTAATAATAAAGGTAAAAATTAAGAAGGGAAAGAGTTTTTATTTAATAAGCCTAATATTTTAATATTTTCTAAAGGCTAGTAAAATATTTTAAATTCTTATAATTAGTAAGAATTATAAATAGTTTAAAGATACTATAAAGTTTAGCTAACTACGCTTTAAGGTATAAAATAATACTAAGTAGCTTCTTATTATAAATTATATAGTTTTATTAAGGGGGTATAAGGTAGGCTAAGTAATAGGCTATTAATTATAATACCCTTACTATATTATATTAAAAGAAATACCTATTAAGCGCCTTCTTTAATATATTAGCTTTAATTATTATATTTAAAGCTAGGTTCTATTATATAAAAATAAAGGCTAATAAAAATATATTTTTAAAATATTAAAAGGCTATTTAATATATAAAGAACTAAATAAATAAAATATTCTTTTTAGTAAGGTTAAGTAGGGGTTTAGTAAGGTTTAAAAAGTTAGCTATAAACTTTTAATAAAAGTTTATAAAGCTTAAGAAGCTATATATACCCTATACCTATATTAATACCTTTTACTTTTAAATTACTACTACCTTAGCTAGGTTTAAATATATAATATAGCTAGCTTAAATAATAAACCCTAGGTACTTAACCTTAGTTACTCTAAATATATACTTACTAATATTAAGGTATAGGCTAGCTTATTAAAGGTATAAGAGAATATCCTTAGTATACTTTATATACTCTTTTTATATTTTATTAGTATAAATAAGAATATTATTTAAGTAAGCTATAGTATAGGCCCTTAAAGCATTCTCTAAAGCTTTATTAATATACTATTAAAATATTATAAATACCCTAGCTAAGCTAAAAGGATATATTAGCTATTTAAAGAAGCTAAACTATATTTAAAATACTATTAAGGCTTTATTTCTTTTTATTATATATAAATAGTAAAAGGTAGTATAAATATTTAACTTTATAAACTATTAAGCACTAGCTAAGGAGTATAAAGTCTTCTTAATAAATAATAGTAAGTAATAGTCTTAGTTTATAATCTTATTTAGTGCCCTATAGTTTATATAAAAATACTAGCTACTTCCTATCTTTTTAACTAAAAGTATTAATATAGCTACTAAAAAAAAAAAGGCTTAAATTTAACCCTTATTTATTAAGTTTATAATTTACTTTTATATCTTTAATAGCTAATTCTATAGTATATTATAAAGGGATACTTAAGGTAGATTTAGTATACTACTATTAGGATTATATTATAATTAAATATAGTAATTAGCCTAGCCTTAATAAGAAGGTAAGGCACTAGTATTTTTATAGTAAAATAAATCCTTAAAGTTAATAAGTTTACTAAGTAATAAAAAAAAGTCTTTATTTTTTTCTAAATATATTAAGCCTACTATAAAAGTAAGAATAATATTAATTTCTTATAAACTTATAGCTATAATGCTACTTATTTTATTTAACTTTAATATATACTAAGCTAGGCTAGTATATACTAAGCTTAGTATAGTAACTATTAGTAATATTATATCTTAGGCATTAAAGGCATAAATCTATAAACTACTTTATATATAAATAACTAATAAATGCTTAGTAGTATATAATATAATATTATTTTAGGCTATTTATAGCGCTTTAAAAATATAGTTTTATAAAAAACTTAGAATTATATAGGCTATAATAAGGAATATTTACCTATTTAGGTTAGCCCTAAATTAAATAAAATAAGTAATTTATAGCTACTAAAAGGTATTAGTATAGCTATACCTTATTACTATTATAATAGTAGTTAGGGTATATAATTAAATTAAAGAAATTTATTAAAGGCCTAATCTTTAAATTATACTTTTACTTATAGTAGTATAGTTATTATAACTATTATTTACTTAAGTATTAATAAACTAAGAATTATTATAAAGAAGGGGAAGAAGAAATAATACTTTCTTTATATAATATTTTATTTTCTTATAAATATTTAAGCTATTACTAATATAAATATAGTATAAGCTATTACTACTTATATATATTTTATTACTAAGACTTATATAGTAAGACTATTTTTTTCTAAATTAAAACTATTATTATTACTAAGGGCCTTTTTATTAAAGGTATTTAAAACTTTAATTTTAGGTTCTTTTAAAGAGTAGTAAGCTAAAAGCTAAGTATAGCCTTTAATATAGTAGCTATTACTATTATAATATAAATATTATTAAGTAGCCTTATAGTATTTAATAATATTTTTTAAAATCTATATTATATATACTATACCCTTAATAGCTATAAGCCTTATATTAAACTTAGCCTTATTAAAGAACTTATAGCTTTATTTAGTACTTATAAATTCTATAAAGTTAATACCTATTATAGCTATATTACCCTTATAATTATATTTAGCCTAAGGCTAGTAATATACCTTAATATACTCCTTAATTTAATATAAATTAATATTTAAGGTAATACTATAGTATTATATAACTACTATAAAATAATTAAAATAAGGAATATTATAATCTATATAGTAGTTTTTTATTTATTTATTAAGTTCTATTTAAAGCTAAGTAAGCTTTATTATATTTACTTATATATTACCTTTAGTTAAGTAAAGTTTTTATTTAAAATAAATAAAGAAATTAGTAAACTACTTATTTAAGTATTACTTTAGTTAATTTAGCTTTATAATTATATATTTCTTTTAATAAGGGTTTATAAATATAATATTAAAGTAATTAAGAAAATAATTAAGTATATACTAATAGTTATTACTAAGTTTAAAAAATAAAGTAATTTATATTTAAACCTTAGGTAATAAGTTTTAGTAAATAAAAAACTATTTATTATAATTAATACTAATAAAATCTAAGTTAGCCTTTAGCTTATATATTATAAAGCTTTATTAAGCTTAAAATAAAGCCTTATTTCTATTATAAGAATTTTTTATTAAGAGTAGTTTATATTTAGGTTATACTTAGTTTAAATATATTAAGGTATTTATATAGAATATTTAATTTATTAAGGCTACTTAATAGTATAATTTTTTAAGCTAAGCTACTATTAAAGTAATAGTTTTATAGAGATAATATAAGTTTTATATATTACTTAATTAGGCTACTTATTTATAATACTAAGGGTTTTTTATATTATATATATATAAATAAATATTATAAGTAATATTATAATAAATAATAATTATTATAAACTAGCCTAAATAGCTACTATAATTTAATATTAATAAAGTTATTATTATTTATAAAGGGGAAGGAAAGAGTACTATCCCCCTTTTTTATATATATACTATATATATAGTATATATCCTTAGGGTTTGCCCTATAGGTGCAATAAGTCTCCTTATATGCCCCTCTCTTGCTCTGCTAAGGATCTAAGCCGCTAGCTCAAATCCATCACACTAAGCTAGTTATAGCTATAATTGCTAGAATTAACGGGTATAAGGTACCTAGGGATATAAAGTAGGAATAATAGAGATATTAACTATGGAGTTACTAGGGTATAATTATTTAACTAGCTTTTTATAGAAGGAAATTAGACTTAGAATTCTAGAATTCTAAAAATAAAAAATAATTATATATTTAGCAACGTTTTTTATTTTATTAAGTAGCTAACAATTAGTAATATTATATAAGTAATTATATAATTAGCTTATTAGTACCCTAATAAAGTTTTCTTTCTAACTAAATAAAGTATAAGGAGCAGAGGTTCTAGATATAGCTAAGCATAAATTGCTAAAGCTAGCTAGCGTACAATAATAAATAAAATAAATACTTTTAAATAAGCTAGTAAAAAAAGACAATATAAGTATAGATATTTATTTCTTAAATTGTGATAATAAATAGAATAATAAAGAAAGCTAATATAACTAAAGCTTAGTAAATGAATTTTAATATAGAAATATTAATTACTTAACTTAGTACCATACTTTAAATAACTAAGTATTAAAATAGTTAATACGAGTCTTTAGTAAATATATTATAATTAAACTAATATAATAATAAGTAAAAAGCGTATAAATATTTTACTAATAGTAAATTAAAAATATTTTAGCTATATTCAAATCGATATAAGTAAGAACTTAATAGTAATAGTAAGTATAGTACACTTTTTTATAATATATAAAATATTTAAAAAATAAATGGATAAAGCCTTAAAAGGCTTATTTAATATTACTTTCTATTTTTCAATATTAATAATGTTATAAATAAAAATATATAACACCTTAATAGCTTTATTATAGTTAATAGCTATTATTATTTTATAAGTAGAGTACTATAAAGTAAGGCTTTAAATAAATATAATAATATATTATATATGAGTTATTTTTCTTTTTTAATACTTTATATAAAAGTATACTAAGCTTAAAATATATAAAAATAAGCTATTATTAGCTATATATATAATATAGAATAAGCAATATATATTTAAATTATAAATAGTTATAAATATTAATAACTTATTCTTAAAGTTACTTTTTACTCAATAACAGGTTAAAATATAATAGCTATTTAAAGGTAAAGGGGAGAGAGAAAGAGTATTAATAGTAGTAGCTATATTTTTATTATCCTTAGTTTAATATACTTAAAGTAGCTAAAAATAATAGAAAAGCTTACTATTAAAATCCATTTAAGTCAGTAATAAATCTTTTCTTAAAAAGAATTCTTGTTTATTTTTAAAAAATAAATACAAAAAAAGGAATTATTATAAATAAAAAATAAATTAAGTATAATGAATAGCTAAATAAAAAACTAAAAGTAAGTAAAATAAAAAATAATAAAATAATAATAAAGTTATATTTATAAAAACTTAATAGCTAAATAAAAGGTTTAGAATTAGTATTTAAAATATAATTAAATAGCTAAATAAAAATCTTGAATTTTATTTTTGAGTTCATTTATTATTAATAAGCACTAAGTTATTACTAATTAAAATAAAATAGATTTACTTATTTAATTCTATTATTAACTCTTTAGTATTATTATTATTATAATTAAAATCGTTATTCACTACTAAATAGCTAAGGGGTAGTATAAATAAAGGGGCTATATAGTAAATTTAAGCTAGTAGCTTAAATGTTTAGTAAAGTAAAAGAGAAGTATATAAGAAGATTTATTATATTTATAGAGTAAACTTTATAAATATATACTATATATAAAGTAAATATATAGAAAAGGGAGATAGTAGTCTCTCCTTTCTCTTTATAAATAATAATAACTTTATTAACACTGAATTATAGTACCATTCTAAGCTAGTTTATAACTGTAGCTATAATAAAAATATACTTTATATAAATATTATAATTTATAATTATACCTTATTAGTGCTATATATAGTGAAGCATATAAAATACCCATACAATATATTGTTACAATATAAAGAAGTGATATAGACTTGCTTAAAGCTAGACTAATAGTATATTAGGAGATAATGGGTCAGTATTGAGATATAGCGATCTTAGCACTAAGGGGACAATTTAACAACATTAATTTAATAGTTTAAGTACTTAGATTTTGAATTTAATTAGTGTATTACCTTTATTTCTACATTAGTCAAAAATCCAGACTCTAATAATTATTTCAATGTTTAGCTTTATATCTTTTTATTAATAATTTAAGTATATGGATAATTGTACATGTTTTTAAAACAAGACTAGAAGAACCATACATTATATAGTCTATTTTATAATTATTACGAACCCGCCCCTCCCCTAACTAGCGGGGAAAGTAATGATGCCATGGTCGCATTAAAGGCATTTTTTGGCCGCGTGAATAGCAATACTTAGGCGCCCAACAAGCTGATGCTTGCCCTCGGCCATTTTTTTTTTCTTTCCAGTTGCCCCCCCGAAATTTAGCCAGGCGCCAAAAAGAGCGGGTTCTCGTCTCAACCTTCCCATTCCCCATCTTCCTCAACCACTTCCACAACCTCTCCATAAAGCCAACTATCGCTTGCTATCACTCTCGAGTATTGACAAAGCAAGTAAAATGGCTGAACCTATTCGAAATAAGCGCCCCGACCTAACAGCACCGTGAGTAATTCACATCTTTCCAACAATAAAATGTCTTTTGTGGTGCTAATTACCCCACCTCCAGCACGCCGCAAAACACACCGGCTGCCAATGCGCCAATCTCTTCCCATGCTCAACAACCTGGTGTAGCCAGCATCAAGGAAGGTAAGGATACTTTTAAATGGTAGATTTACCGTGTTCTGGCTCGTCTAACCTTGCTGTAGAGGATATGGACCGCGCGGCAGCTGCCGCCATCTTTGCACAGAACCCCAAGTTGGTGCAGATGATTCAAGGTCGCTTAGGTTCACTCATTGGTCGTTCTTCTGGTTACATCGAATCTCTTCCCCCTTCTGTGCGCCGCCGAGTGGCCGGGCTTCGGGCAGTGCAGCAAGAACACTCGAAAATCGAAGACGAGTTTCAGAAGGAGGTGCTGGAACTCGAAAAGAAATACTTTGCCAAGTTTACACCGCTGTACGAAAAGCGCGCCGCAATCGTCAACGGGAAGGCAGAGCCCACTGAAGACGAAGTTAAAGCTGGCGAGAATGAAGAAGGTCAGCTTGGGGCCGAAGGTAGCGCCGACGCCACTGCACAGCAGGAGACTGAAGTCCCTGAGGATGTGACTGGCATTCCCGAGTTTTGGCTCTCTGCCATGAAGAATCAGACTACACTCGCTGAAATGATCACGGATCGTGACGAGGCTGCTCTCAAGCACTTGACGGATGTTCGCATGGAATATCTTGACAAGCCTGGATTTCGTCTTCTCTTTGATTTTAGCGAAAACGACTACTTCAGCAACAAGATTATCACCAAAACATATTTCTACCAAAATGAGAGCGGTTATGGCGGTGACTTCATCTATGATCACGCAGAGGGCGATAAGATTGAATGGTATCCCGGTAAAGATCTGACGGTGCGGATTGAAGCTAAGAAGCAGAGAAACAAGAGTAAGTCTTGAATTGGCTCAAAGCTCTACTACTTCCACTTGGACCATCATACTAAAAACACACCAGATACCAATCAGACTCGTATCGTGAAGAAGACTGTTCCGACCGAGTCATTCTTCAACTTCTTCTCGCCACCACAAGCCCCAAGTGACGACGATGACGCAGATGACGATGACGCAGTAGCCGACATTGAAGATCGTCTGGAGCTTGATTACCAACTTGGCGAAGATATTAAAGAGAAGCTCATCCCTCGCGCAATCGACTGGTTCACTGGCGAAGCTCTAGCGTTTGAGGAAGAATCTGACGAGGACGGCTTGGATGGTGAGGATTTCGACGACGACGATGAGGATGAAGATGACATGAGTGAGGATCATGACGAGGATGAAGAGTCCGATGAGGAGGTCAGTACACCTCTAGAAATCTTTGTCCACTATGCAATAGCTGACCAAGTTTCATTCAGGACGAGTCTGGCAAACCCAAGCAGGAGGCTGCTGAGTGCAAGCAAAGTTGAATGTGAGGACATTCTTGGAGTCGGTTGTGGGTCGATTGTTGCATCACAGTTTTAATTTGTTTGAATCCGAGTATTGAACTCTGGTAGGAGCTGATTAGGGGCGGCAAATGCATGAAGAAATAATGGTCGGTAAGCAAGCCAGCACGCTCAGCCTTGCTGTCCTTGCTTAGCTTCAGCGCGATACCAGTACTAGTACAGAAATTCGAAAGTTTATGGGATTTTTTGAGAGCTCTGGATTTATGTAGTAGACATGCAAAAAGCGCGTCAGTCGACGGGGACATACAGTGGGATGTCAGATTGTTCGCCGTTTGTGTACGTAGACAACGCACCTGTCAGTGGCGAGTACAACTGACGGAACACTGTATAATCTATGACTTGAAAAATCATCCTCAGACAGTGATTGAAGAGAGTGTCTTTCATTTAAATTGTTTATGGGGTGGCATAGACCTTAGCTTACTAAGGGAGTATGGGCTTACAAAATGTAAAACTTTGTAAGGAGGCATTATTCTGTTGGATTCTCTTAATGACGCTTGTTAAAAGTATATAAGCCTTTGTAATTCTAATTCTAGGGATCCGGATCCCACCTCTCTTTTTTCGAACAACGCTATTGCTTCAACATTAATTAAATGAGGATTTTAAACCCATTTACCTAAAAGGTAATAAAATAAAGTTAATGGAAAAAAGACACAAAAAATATAATAAATGCTTCACACTATTGAACACTCATTAGGGGGCATCTATAGTTTAGTTTTAATAGTATTATTAAGAGCATTACAGTAGATAGCAAATATTTTGACTTTGGATATATATATACAATTGTTATAGACTAGCCTGAAAGGCGTCTACGTTCTAGCGTTAACAGTGTTATTATTAACTATAAGGAGAGAGAAGGGAGGGTTAGTAACTGCTTTATATTTCTAAATTAATATAAACTTATAGGTAGGGTTAGCCTTAATAGTGTATATACTACCTACTATATAGCTTTATATTATCTTTGAGAAAAATCTAAGCTACTAGCTTAGATTTATTATATAACTCCTCCTTTTAACGTTTTATAAAATATATGGCTTATACGATGAAAAGTAGTGGTAATATTAATAATATAAATGTATTAGTATATTAAAATAGAATATGCTACCTATTGTAATAGATTCGAGCTAGCAGCTCGGATCCTTAACGGAGCAGGAGAGGGGGATATAAGGAGACTTATTATACCTATAGGGTAAACCCTATAGATATATACTAAATATAAAGTATAAATATACTCGTAGACCTACTTAGTGTTCCACTAAGTAGACTATAAAAATCAGGGACAACTATATTATTCTAGGACACCTAGTTCTATAACCCTATATATAAATTTTATAGGCATAGCCTAGCAAAACTACCTATTTTATATTATAAGTATTATTTTTTTTGTTACTAATAATATTAATAATTAAAGAGGGCTAGGGAGGCCTCTAAGTGTAATATATATAAAAAAAAACATTAGATTTAATGCCTTTTTAGCAAGGGCATGCGTAACAATGCATTCTATGCCTTTATATACAAATTTATAGGCATGCCCTAGTAAAGGCATAAATAATTCATTACTTAGTAATTAAAAGAGAGTTAGGGAGGCCTCTAAGTGTAATATATATTAAAAAAACATTAGATTTAATGCCTTTTTAGTAAGGGCACTATAGGGCTAGTAATATTAGTAAGACGGATGCTTCTATATAATTTTATATAATAGACTAAATTTATTAGGGAGACTATATATAATTCTAATCTATAATAACTTCCTAATAGCTTTTTCTATAACTCTAACTCTTTATATATATTACTAAGCTCTTATATAATTCTCTTCTATAGTAGCTTATATTAAGGCTTATATTAAGGTTAAGGCTTACGTTAAGGCTTACATTAAGGCTCTTCTTAATAATCTTAAGGACTAGGGCATAGCAAGCATAGTAGCAAGGATCTAATATAATCTTATAAGGCCTTAATATTATTATTATCATTATTATAATTATTAAACCCTCTAAGGTTAATGTATACTATATCATTACTATATATATTTTTAGCCGCTAGGAGGTGTGCTAATAAGAGCGGCTTTACTTCCCTTATAGCTACTCTTTATAATGTAATAACTTCTAGTAATAGATTTATATTAATAATAAAGCTATTATTCTAATAACTTAGTAGCTTATTATAAAGCTTATAATTTATATTAAGAGAGAGGTATTCTATATTCTTCCCTATAGCTATAAGCCACTTCTTAAAGGTTATTTTTTAAGGTTTACTACTATTAGTAATAATTATAGAATTCTTTTGCTACTATATCTAAAATTTTTCTATCTCTTACTTTAAGATAGATTATATACTTATAAGTTAACACTAGTCTTTTTTCTTTACCTCCTTCTAAAGAGTCTTTATATATTATTCTTATATATTAGTAAGGCTTATGCTTATAATAAATTAGCTACTTAATTAAACTCTTTTCCCTTAGTAGTAATAATTTATAAGCTTCTTAAGTTATTAAATATAATTACTAATAAAGCTTTTTACCTAACCCTTAAGGGCTAAAGCTTTAAGTATAACTTTACTAGTATAATAAAGACCTTTATAAGTTAGAGATAATAAAAGCTCTCTATACTTATTATATATATTTAAGAGAGCTTATAAGGTATAATAGAATTAATTCTTATTAAAAAGAAGGCTTAGATATTGTTAAGCTAGTCGCTTAGGAATCAGGGGCGATTAGGTAGGACAAATATAGTAGGAATCTGTATACATTTAATGGTAGGACTAGTTATGTATTTAAGCTAAGACTTATCCTTCTGCCTTCTCTATTAGCTAGGATTCCCTCTTAAATCCCCTAGAAATTAGTATTAGTTTTCTATAATATATTTCTAATGTAAATATATCCTAAGTATTCTAATGTAAATTACATACCACTAATTTCTATAGAAATTATAACTAAATTTATATAGAAAGGAAATCCATATTTAGGCTAGAATAATTATATACGCTATAAGCATAATAACTATTCCCCCTCTAATGTAGCATTAACCTAATATTACTATAATTAGGCTATAATTTTCCCCTTTTTTTTTTTTATTTATTATTATTACTATTTTAAGACTAGTAATATTTACTAATTTAGCGTATAATTATAGGCCTAGTAATATTATTTAATAGGGTAAAAGGGTTTAAATTTTTACGTTTTCCCCTTCTTCTATATACCCTAATTCTCTTATTAATCCTACCCTAATTTCTAATATATTTATAATACTTTTTTTATTTATATATAATTTATTTAATAATATCTAAATTATTTAAGAAACTCCTTATAATACTAGTGTCTAGCATTAAGCCCTTAAAGGATAGGACCTAGAAGGTTTTAAACCTAAAATTATTAAGTGATTTAGTAGCTTATTATAGAATTATAATAGAAATTAAAAAAATTAACTAATTAAATAGAACTAAATTATTAAAAATTTAATTTTCTTAAGAGCCCTATAAATTAGGTATATTTTAATTTTGCCCTAATTTAGAGTATATTCTTATATTTATTATCTTAATTAGTTTATAATTTAATTATATTTAATTCTATATTTAATACTAGTTTTATTAGCTAATCTATATTAGAATATTAGGCTAAAACACAATATAATTCTATATCCTAGGCTAGCACTAATTCTAGTTTAAATTAAAGGCTTTTTTCTTTATTTACTTATTTTACCCTAAGGAATAGAATATTTATTATTAAATTAAATAATAAATTAAGTTCCCTACTTTTTTATATTTACTATTATACTCTAAAGTGTAAAGAGAAAAAGCAGAAAAAGCTAGAGAAATTAGCTAAAAAAGCTATTAAAAAGATTTACTTAAGTAATTCTATATTTAAATCCTTAGGGATTTAGGTTATTTTTATAATCCTAAAAAAAGAAAAGGAGTTATATTTAACTATAACTCCTATGCTTATTTATATAGAATTAAGTAAATTTATATAGAATTAGGCTAGAACTATGCTAGAAGATAATACTATTGCTATTTAAGCTAAAGAATGTATTTAGTGCCTAAAAATAACACTAAATAGTCTAGAAATTATAGTAAAGGAGAGGCAATTTGCCTCCCTTTTTTTTACTTATAAAGATATTCCTAACAGTATAAAATATTATTATTACACTTTAGGCACGACTTTTTATTATAATATAAGTATTAGCATTAGATTTTATTAATAAATTCCTAATAATTTGCTTAAATGCCCTAATTATTATTAATATATTATAATAATTTTGTTAAAGCGTATAAATTTATAAACGGTTTAATTTATTCTACTAATAATAAATTTATGTTATTAGGATGAAAAATGCAGGAGCATTTCTGCAATCTTTTTTCTTTATTTATATAGTTTATTCTAGACTATTGCTATAATAATGGTTTCCGCTTTAACTAGAAATAGTTAGAGATAAGGAGTTAGATTTTTTTTTTCTTTTTTTTTTTTTTTTTTTTTTTTTTTTTTTTTCTTTTTTTTTTTTATAATAATCCTAATTTAATATGGAATTATAGATAAATATTAATAAATATAATGATAAAGTAACTACTGCTTAAATGATTTACGAAAATTTGTTTGCAATACCTAAAAAACTTATAAGTTTCCCTTCCCCTTTTTAAATCTTAACTAATTTAATAGAATAGATAAGCGAAGATTAAGCCGAATTTTAGTCCAATTAAATGCCACGTTTAGCTGGCACTAATTGCTATTTGCAAACATATTAAATAATACTCTTAATTTTTATTAAATTAATGGCTACTTTTAATAAGAATATAGAAAATATTAATCTTAATGTAACTTTTAAAGGAATCTTTGCTAAAACTTTAGTAGATTAAGGAATTAAGGATTTTTTTATAATTAAAGTAAAATAAATAGGCAATTATTTAATAGGGTTTTTTTTATATAAAAAAATAAAAACCAATTTTTATAGGAAAAATAATAAATGAATGTTAGTTATTATAAATAGTTATTAATTTCTATAAGATTTATCTAAAGTTATTCTAAGGAATGTTTTTTATAGTTTACTGCATTTTTAAGGACCCTTACGAATCCTACTCTTCTTAAATTTAGTTAATATTATATAATATTTATTTAGCAAACCACTAGCATTTTATAATGCTATAGCTTCTAACTACTAATTATATTTAAAGGGCTATCCCTTCTATTTAACTAGGTAATATAATTCCTTTTAGAGGAAATAATGCAATTTAATTTAGTTAACCTCCTATTCTTTAGAATTATTATCTAGGTTAGAAATAAGTAAATTCTATTCTTTTTCTTTATTTCTAAAGGTTTATTTCTTAAGTAAACTAATATAGAATATATTATATATTTAAGATAATTAATTTAGTAATGCTAATCTATATGCCTACTTTTTAATTTTATCTAGAATTTAAAATAAGCTAATAAATTTTAGAAGTAATTTCTATTTTTCTTCTTTAAATTATAAGTTCTTTATACTTAAGAATATAAATTCCTCTTTTTTAAAAATTATCTCCTAATGTTTTTAATTATAGTATTTTACCTATAATTTATTTATTTATACTTATTATACTTTTAATTTACTTTTTAGTGTATATAATATTTATACTTAGCTTTTTACTTTAAGTACTCCCCCCTTTAGAGAATTATCCTTAATTATCTAAAATTCTAGGTTATAGCCTATAAGTACTATATTTAGGCTTATATTTATAGTTATGTTTTTAGCATTATTATATATAAACTATACAGTTTTTAGTAATAATAGCTAAATATATTCTAATTTAGCAATAAATATATATAAGTAGAATTCTAGCATTTAGTTTACTCTTTTTATTTACCTATCTATTTAAGAATAAAATGCTATTAATAATTAGCATTTAATTTTAAAGATAAAATATAATTCTAACTAGAATTAACTAGTAAATACACTACCCTAGTTAGAAATAATTTCTCTTAGTATACTAAATATAAGCTTAACCTTATTATAGAATAATTCTACTAGTTTAACTATAGTAATTAAATATAATATAGGAAAGAATATTATATATTTAGTATATCTATCTATAATTATAAGGATAGAATTAACTATAGTTTTCTTCTAAATTATTTTAGGTAATTTTATAATAAAATCTATTAAGATTTCTATCTAAAGCCTATTTAAAATAGATAAATTTTCTAGTTTCCTATATAGTTTATACCTTCTAGCTATAGTTTTTTAGTAAATAGTATAAGATTTAATATAATCTCTAACTTTAGTATATAGATTTATATAATAAAACTTTTATTTAAAAAGTTTTAATATTCTTTTTATACTAAAATAGCCTACTAATAGATTATTATAGTAAATTTAAAATAAAACTAATTTAAGTGCTTCTAAGTTTAAAATAAATACTTAATTATAATATATTAGAATTCTATTTTAGTCTATAAACTATTATAAATTCTAGTAGCTATAGACTTACTTTAGCTAGTCTTAGGTCTATATATTAGATTTCTAAGCTCTAAATACTAAATTTAATAGTAATTTAGAACTATTTAAATTATAAAGATCTTCTTTTTTTTTATTTATTTAATTAGTATTTAGTTAAAATAAGGTAATAACCCTATATTCTCTATTAATTCTTTTATAGTAAGGGTATTAATCTTTATTTACTTTCTTACTTTAGTAATTTAGGGTATAAGTATTATATTAATTTATATAATCTTTATATATAATTCTAATATTAATTCTTTAGTATTCTTTACTTTAAAAGAAATATAATTAAATTACTATAAAGGGGTATCTATAGGATTTATAACCCCTTTTTAATATTAAATAGTAAAATTATAAGGAGTAAGAAATATATACTATTAGGACTATTTCCTATTTAATTTTAGGGTTTTTATAAAAAATTAAAGATTAAAATAATTAGTTAATACTTTAATTTCTATAAAGGCTCCCTTAATATAATGTCTCTAATAATAAAATAACTTAATAATTACTAGTATTTTTTAATTTAGTATACTATAATATATTTTAGTAGGTTATAACTTTTAAGACTAAAAAGCTACTAAATAATAAATACCTAATAAATCTAGTTAAAATAAAATACTAGTAATAGTAAATTTTAACGCATCCATTTTAATTTAAATAGGTAAGTTAGAATTAATATAATATAGTAAAGGGGCTTTAGTAAAAGTATTTTTAAGAGTTTAGTATACTTATTATTTCTCTTCCCCTAAGTATACTAATTCTAGTTTCTCTTTATTTTAACTCCCTTTTAAAAAAGCTATTAATAGTGCTATAATAGTAAAATATTTATAAATAAATTATTAATAAAAATTATAGAATCCTAAGAAAACTTAGATATTATAATATATCTTAGGTTTAGGCTAATTAGTAATAGTTTTAATTTATTTTAAATTTCTTTAGACCCCTTCCCTTATTAGAATAAATTCTAAGAATTTAACTAATTACTAATAAAACTTATATTTATTTAAATATATAAATAAATTAGCCTCCCTAAGTTAATTTAGAATTTATTTTAAATATATAGTGTATTCTTCTTAGGTTTTTAAAAAGACTAAAATATTATCTAAATAAATAATGCATATTATATTATTAAAACTATAAAGGGCTTAGTTAATATAGTATTAGAAAGTTATAGGTATGTTTATTAATTTAAATAGCATTACTAAATATTTATAATAGTTATAATAAATATAGAAAGCAGTTTTCTATTTATCTCCTTATATAATTTAAATATAATAATAAGCTTCTTTAATATTTAATTTTAAAAACTATTTCACTCCTAAGATATAGTTTAGAATCTTAGAAATAAGTAGTAATAAATAATAATTCTTAATAGTAATATTATTTAATTTATAGTAATTAATATATAATTGTAAGAAACTATCTTTCTTAGGTATAAATAGAATTAGTATACCTATAGAACTCTTTAAGGCTTAAATATAACTAAGCTTTAAGTTCTTATTTAAATAGGTTTATAAGGCTTAGAGTTTTACTAAGGATAATAAATAAATTAGTTTATATAGGGGTTTAGTCCTTAGTTTAAGATTAATTATATAATTAGTATTTTAGTAAATAGGTAGATTCTTAGCTAATTTTATTTTAAAGACTTATTTATATTTTTAAAGCTCTTTTAGAATAGTAAATATATAGTTAATTTAAATATCTTTAGATTTAAATAGTAATAGTTCTTAATTTATAAATAATATATATATATATAGTAATTAAGTTACTTCCCTATAGAATTTTTTAGCATTTAGTAATATAAAATTATTAGGTTTTAAATTAAACTACTATATTTATATAGCAGGTTATATAAAGATATTAAGGTCTTCTAATATAGGCATTCCTAATAAGATTACATTCTCTTCTAAGTTAATTCTAATATAATACTAAATAATGGTCCGTTTTATACTATATAAATTAACTAAGTATAATAGCAAAGCCTATATATTTAAACTAGAAATATTTTAAATATTAATAGTTTTAACTAAAATAAATATTCCCTTTTTTCTTTTTAATCCCTACTTCTATACTAATAGGAGACTAATTATATTAGCCTTTATATAAGTATTTAAATTTATATAAATTACTTTTAATTTCCTACTTAATAAAGTAGTATTAATCTTAAAGTATAGTAATACCCTTAGAGATTCTTTAGTTAAGCATTAAGTATTATACTTAACCTTTTAACTTTTCCCTTTTTTATTTTTTCCTTAGATTTTCTCTTTTTTACTTTTATATTCCTAACTTAAGTAATAAGTGTTTTCTTAGGGCATTGTAATTTAATATATTCTAATTTGCTATATTTATAATAAGTTACCTTTAAGGTGTTATTAAAGTAAGATTTTAATCTATTTTTAAAGGAATTATTTTAGAATATAGTAGCTTTCTTTAGGTTTTATTTCTTTTTAAGGTAACCTATTTAAGGTTATTTAGTATTAGTACTTCCTAAAGGAGTAAATTCAATAATTCTCTTTTTTTAATTTCCTAACTTAAGGGCTTTCTAGTATTAAATAGCTAATCCTATAATTTCTTCTTAAATCTTAGGGATTTCTAGGGCTAGTATCCTTATATAATAATAAAGTGGTTCTCTTAATTTTATAAAGAATTATAAAGCCCTTTATTATTTATTTTCCTAAGGGAAATATTTCTAAAAAAAGTCTAAATAAATATAAAAATCCCTTAGAGACTATCCCTCTTTTTACTTTATAAATTCTAGTTACTAAGCTAATCTAACCTTATAATTTTTAGAATCTTTAATTAGAAATAAAGTCTATTTTAAAAATCTATTTTAATTATTTTTCTAAATCTTTTTTTAATTTAGGTTTTCTTTAATAAATTAATTCTAATAAAAGCAATAATTAAGTTCTATATAATTATAAGTAAGAATAATTTTCTAGTAATCCTTTTAATAATACTTAGGTATGCTATTAATTGCTTAATATAAATTATTTATCTAATTCTCTCTTTTTTATAAGGTAGTATTTAGTTCTAATTTAGTAATATTACTAACTTTTACTTTTTTATTACTATTAATATATAAATTATTAAATAAATAATAAATATAATAGGGATAATGCTTAGTCCCTAGCTAATTTAAAAGAGTATTCTTTAATTTCTACTTTTATACTTATAATTATTAAATTTCTTTAAGCTATTAGATTTACTACTAAATAGCTTATTCTTTTAATATAGTCTTAGTTTCTATATATTCCTTAGTTAGTTCTTAGTTCTAAAATAAGGATTCTCCGTAACTATAAGTCTATATATAGAATATTCCTACTATATTAACTTTTTAGGTAATTACTTAAAGAAGTTTTAAAATATTAAGCTAGTTACTTAGAAATTAGGGGTAATTAGGTAGAATAAATATAGTAGGAATCTATATATATTTAATAGTAAAACTAGTTATATATTTAAGCTAAGACTTATTCTCCTACTTTCTCTATTAGCTAGGATTCCCTTTTAAATCCCCTAGAAATTAGTATTAGTTTTTTATAATATATTCCTAATGTGGATATGTCCTGTGACGGGGGGAAAAGAAACACAACACCAAAAGGAGCGGTATGCCCACAAACGCAACAAAGCTCCCCATTGTATTCCGGATTGTGATAGTGGCAAGCGGGCACTTAGAAGAGGGAAACCTATATAAAAAAAGTTATAAATAGTTAGAATTCTTTCTAATTAAATAGTTTAGAATATTAGAAAGTTAAAAATAGTAAAGGGTTTATAATAAAATATAGAATATCTTTAATATAGTAGTAACTATAGCTAGGTTATTAGAACATTATAGTAATAAGTACTTTTATACCTATATACTAAAATTAAAAAATAGAAAATAAATAATATTTTTTAACTATTTAAGGGCTTAGAACCTTTTTATACTATTTAATTAAATAGTCTAATTATATTATGCTAAGGTCTAATACCCTTAGTTATTATAATAACCTCTTTCTACCTACCTATAGCCTATATCTCTTTAGCCCTAATATAATACCTCCCTAGGCTTATAGTTCTAAAGAAGCAACTATAAGCTAATAAAAATAATATTAATAAAACTTAAATAAATAAAACTCTTTTAATTAAATAATCCTAGTACTTTCTTAGTTTAATTTTATTTTTCTAGTTCTCTTTAATAACTTAGGCATTATTAGGGTTATTAGGTTATCTTTCCTTCCTTACTATTTCTTTAGTATAATTAATTAACTTTTTATTATATTATAACATTACTAAGCCCTTTTAGTATAAGATTCTACTTTTTCTCTATTACCTCTTATTTCTATATACACTCTTACTATAATTTCCTCCTAAGCTTTATAGGCTATTAATTTTAGGGGAATAATTAATAAATATAACTTAGAACTAAGAAAGAAGGCTAAAATATTATATTAAGGGATCTTTTTATAATATAGCTTAGGTAGTAAACCTATTATAGTAGTATAAGCTACTTCCTAAAGGTTAATTTCTTTAGCATCCCTTAATAATGTATTATAAGCTAAATCTTACTTTTCTTTCTTTAATTATTTAAAGTAAGCAGCCTATAGCTATTTACTATAGTTAGCTTTATTTAACTTTTACTATAGCACTTCTTTAGCTTATATATCTTTTATAATATACTTAATAATATTACTATCTAGCTATGCTTATGCTTTAGCTATAAATTCTTTCTATTAGTATTACTTTAAGGCTTCTTTCTCTTTATATAGACTACTAAATAAAGGTATAAATAGTTATAAGAGATTTATAAGAGTACTTAAGGTTAATATACTATATTTATACTATTTTCTAATCTTATTAAGGGATTAAAGGGACTGCTTAAGTAGTATAAGCACTTTTAATATAATAGTAAGTAATAATAAAGAACTCTTAAAAGAAAGAACCTTTTAATTAAATGCTTTTTAAGGGATTAGTAGTAAAGAAGGAGGGTAACTTATTCTTTATAAGGTTATAATATTATTAAGCTCCTATCTTTATTAAATTATTTACCTTAAAATAATACTATTAGTAATTTAGGGCTTAGGGTATATTATAATTATTAGTAGAACCTAAGAATTCTATAGTTATATACTTTAGAACTATACCTACTTATAATTATATATTATAACTTACTTAATATTACTTAAATAATAGTTTTAGGCTATTAATATAAGAAAGGGTAACTAGCCTTCTCTAGCTATTTAGCTAAGAATTTAAGGAAGAAGGAATTTCCCTTTTAGTCTTTAATTAAGGTAGGTAATATTAAACCTAATATATTAATACCCTTAGTTTAAATTAAATAGTATTATATATCCTAATTTATTTATAGCTATATTAGCAAATAAGCATAGAGTTCTTTATATTTTAACTCTATATATAAGTAGGTTATTAAGAATATTATTTATAAATACCCACTACTATAAAGAAAGCTTAAAATAAGCTATAGGCTATTTTAATAAAGAAGGTTTAATAATAGCTTTTATAGAAATCTTTATTTTAGCTTAGTTATTTAAAATCCTATTATAGTAGATTTTAATAAAACCCCTTAAGGTATAAATAAAAAAGGTAAGATAGATATAGCTATACTTATAGGTACTATTTTAGGCTAGTTTAGAGACTATAATAGCTTTAAACTTATATAAATAATTTAGTATTTATAGAACTTATTTAAACCCTTTTATAAACTTTTTAAACCTAGCTTTATAATTATAAGAAAGAGTATTATAAAAGTATAGGTAACTTATATATTAATTAAAGATAAAGGCTATTTAGTAGTTTATAAAGTAAATAAACCCTATAGTAAAGCGTCTACTATACTAATTTTAGTATAATAAGTATATATTTTATTAGCTACTATATTAAATATTAACTAAATTATTATTTAAAAGCCTATTATATATACTAGGGATTTTAGCTTTATAAGTCTTAATTATAATATTTATATCTTTAATATAGAACTTATAAGGTAGGAAAACTATATATTTCTCTAAGCCTTACCTAATAATTCTTCCTATAGTAATAAAAATAAACTAGTTAAGCTAATTATTTCTAAATTTTATAAAAAAAGCATATAAGAGTCTATAAATATTGCTTAGGTATTCTTACTACTTTATTTCTATCTAGCTTATATTAATTAGCCTTATCTCTATATAGCTATCTATATTAAATAGCTAAGGATTAAAGTATACTATATAGAATAGCTAGTAAAATCTTAGCTAAAAGACTATAAGCTAAGCTAAGAATATCTAATTAAATAAAATAGCAATAAGTAATATTTCTAAAGTTATATAAAATTTGCCTAATCTACTATATAATTTAGTAATTATAGTAAGTAAAGGTAAACTTTATAGGCAAAAGTAATTCACTTCCCTAGAATTAATATATTAAATATTCTAAGGAATGCTATACTACTAAGGGATATAGTTAGTTATATTAGTAACTAATTAAATAGTTTAAATAATAAAAAGTTAAGAAAAATAAAAGTATAGCTTTTTCTTTATAAATAAAGTAAAATCTATAGGCTTCTTAAGTAAGGAAAGAAATAGTATATCTTATAGAAATATATATAGCTATAGAAGGGAAACTTAAAGCAGAAAAAAGGAATAATATAGGCTTATATAAGTAGGGAGGTTTCTTAAAAGGTAAAGTTATAAGAGAAGGAGAGAAGAGGGAGGAAAAAGAGGTAGGAAAAGAGGTAAGTAAGGCTATGTTTATTATAATAACGCAATTTAGTACCTAATTTTTATTAAAATAATAATCGCTTAGGAGACTAACTATTAGGCAGACTATTTAATTAGTTACTAGCTATTAACTTTAAGTTAGTAATTTATAGCATAACCTCTTCTATATAAAGCTCTTAAATATATCTCCTACTCTCTTATTATCTTATTATTTTTCTTCTTTCTTTACTAACCCTTTTTTTCTTTAAATACTTTATCTTTTTAAATGCTTTAATAACTCTTTTTATTATAAATTATCTTAACTAGCCTTATTCTTAGCTCTTTAATATCCTTAATATTATTACTTAAAAGGTTAATAAATAGTCCCTTTTTTCTTTAAATAATTTAGTATAGTATAATAAAGACATAATTTTTTATATAATAACTAAAACCTATATAGTATATAATTTATTTAATTAAATTATAGACATTAAAGCTAATAATTCCTAAGTTCTATTATCTTTTTTAGATTTTAGTGCTTAGTAGCACTAACCTTAGTAAGGATAGTATCTTTATATATTCTCTAATTACTATTTAAAGAAAAAAGCTTAAGAATTAGCTATAATACTATATAGATTTCTTTAAAGTTATCTCCCCTTAAAAGAACCTTTTTAGAGAAGTTCTATATACTTATTTTAAACTTTAAAAGCCTACCTATACTAAAAGATAGACTAGTAGTATTATTATTTCTATAGAGCTTACTTATTCTAAGGGGTATTTTATAATAGTAGTTATAAAACACTCTAAATAAAAGCTATCTTTCCTTATATAAATATATAGAATAGTAAATAAGGTATTTTACTCTTCTTATACTAATATATATCTTAAAATAGTTACTGCTTTTAAAGAGTATATAAGTGCCCTTTATTATAAATATATTTCTTTTAAAAATATTTATAATAGTGCCTATAGTAACTATATTTAGAAGTCTAAGAGC